>CBVK0100543797.1:0-17323 GCA_900067695.1 Picea abies | reverse complement strand
GGGCCAGGATATCCATATGGTATCCTGGAGCTAGGTAGTTGTCCTAGTTGACAGGCTGGATACTCGGTTTTGGGCAGAGTTGGTCTGTGGATTCAAGCTAGGCAAGCCAACAGCAGGAAGGTCAACAGGACAAGCAGAAAACGGAGGGTTAGCATCAGACCCAGGTATTTAAAATTATGTATTTGTTTTATTCTGTTATAAAATTAATATTCGTTGTTAAGTTTAACTTGCGTATGTGCTAAATTAAAAGGAATTATTGAATTTTCCTAAAATCAAGTAGCAGTTACTATTTTGTTTGTAGAATTAATTGATGAAAATTTATATGGCCACTACACTATCCCATCTATTGAAATAATATGCCCCAAGTAATGTATCTTATTTTGATAAAAGATGCACTTACTTAGTTTGGCATATAAATTATGCTCCCTTAAAACCTTTAGAACCATTCTTAAATGCTTATCATGCTCCTCCTCATATTTAGAGTAGATGAGAATGTCATCTTAGAAAACAATTACAAACTCATCCATGTACTCCCTGAACACTCCATTTATTAGACACATAAAGACAATTGGGGCATTTGATAGTCCAAATGGCACTAACATGAATTCATAATTCCCATACCTTGTTCTGAACATTGTCTTGTTGATGTCTTCTTATTTTATCCTTACTTGATGATAACCCGATCTCAAGTCAATCTTGGAAAATACCCTTGCACCTTTCAACTGATCAAATAAATCATCAATCATTGGCAAAGGATATGTGTGCCTTATAGTGACCTTATTCAGCTGTCTGAAATCAATACGCAGCCTCAAGGTTCCATATTTATTTTTCACAAATAGAATTGGAGCTCTCCAAGGTGACATATTTGGGCATATATAGTACACTTTCTTCAAAAGTTCTTCCAGTTGCATCTGAAACTCTTTCAATTCTGGTGTGCCCATTTTGTAAGGTGTCTTGGACACTAGGGTAACACCTAGCATCAAATCAATAGAGAAATCGATATCCCTCTTTGGTGGCAGTCCTGGGATTTCCTCAAAAACATCTACAAAAACTCTCAAGACTGGATGGTATTCAAGATTGGCCTTTTTATCTCTTGTTTCCTCTTTCATATGGACTGCAAAAATTTGACATCATTTCTTGAAACTCTTTTTCAGCTACATGGTTGAAATTTCTCTAACAACCACAACTCTTGGAATTCCTTGAATCTTCCCTCATTGTCTCTTCTCATCAAGACAAGTTATTGTCTTGTTGTGATAGTCTAGGATAGCATGGTGTTTTTCCAACCAATCCATGTCAATTAGAAATTCATATGAACCCAAAGGTATAATGTTCACATCTACCTTTGTGTTGGGTCCATTCATGTCTATTGGGAAATCTTTAACCAACTCATTGATGTTTCTCTTAGCCTCTATGGATAACTAAACAAAACAATATTTTTATGCTCACTCCTTTGCAAATGAAATATTTAAATAATGTTAGAGTTTATGTAAATGTGGATAGCTACAAAATCAATTAAAATTGCTATAGGTTGGTTATCAATCTTATCTTCCACTTCAATCATGGGGATTGATACTATGCTTGCTTGTTGTCCAAGGCTTCATAAATCCATGGGTTTCGTCCTCCCATATCTTCCATTATTTTAGCCTCCTGAATGTTATAGAAAATCCTCATTCTTTCTCCTTTGTTAGGGAAGTCCTTATACAAGTGATTTCCCTCACATCCCCAGCATTGTATAGGATGTTTCCTTGACCTTTTCCCAAAATAATTTGTTGTCTTGTGTTCATTTTGGGATGACTGGCCTTGTTGATTTTCTTGAGAGTTATTCTTTAAAAAGAGTTGTTTAAAACCTTTCCACCTTTTCTCCCTCTTTCCCTTAATATTTTCATTCCAAGTCTTTTGAAAGACTGGACTCCCTCTACTCTGCTCATAGATATGCATTTCTCTTCTTATGGTCTCTTTCAAAGTATTTGGGTTATCATATTGTGTATTTTCACTACAGAAGGAGGGTTACCCACTAAGAAACCTTTGGATATTGACCTTCTCATCCTTTATGAAATCAACATACTTCAACAATTCAAAGAACCTATTCTCATACTCATCCATTGTCATTATTCCGAGCTTGAGTTCAAAGAAATCATTTATCTTTCTCTCATAGTAATGCTTAGAAAAATATTTCTCTTGCAAATATCCTTTTAATTACTTCCATGAGACTCTGTTTCCATCAATATGTTTGGCTTGCTTAAGTTGATACCACCACATATTTTCCTTTCCTTGCAAGAGATAAGTTTCAATTATTATATCTACCCTTGAGGGGTAATCATGAAGCTGGAAATATTTCTTCATTTCCAACATGTAACACTCGACCTCTTCCCCATTCTTATTCTCACCATTTAAAGTTGGTGGCTTGATATTCCTTATCTCACCTTGCAAGATGTATCCCTTGGGCCTTCTCCTTTGTCTCCTGACAAGGGACACACTTGGGTTACTCCCTAGCCCTGAGCTAGTATGAGCTCTCCTAGTGGATTTCCCTGAGGAATGATGGTGTCTGCTTTATCTCCTTGACTACCTGTCACTCCCATGCCCATCCCTCCTACTATGGGATTTGGATTTTGTCACTTTTCTAGCACTAGCTTCGAGATTTATGGTAGAGTCATTTTTGAATTGCTTCTGCAACATGTTCAAGATATAAATTATCTCTTTACGAGCCTTCATAACCTTCTCATTATCATCTTTATAGCTCTGCACTACCCTATGTAGGATTCTCATAGTTACAAGATCTTGCTTGCCTCTTCTTCCATTTGACTATGTCTCAGCATTACCCATGTTGACATGTAGACCTATGATCTCCTCCTCATGAATGTAGGATCCTTGGGAATATTCCATGGATATGATTCTCATACATAAATCAAAATGATTCTCTAAACCTCTAATTCAACAGAAAATGTGCATGCAAACAATTTATGTTAGATGAAAATAAATACATACATAATTGGGAAAAGAAATCATAAATTTTTCTTCCCTTTAATGCCACCAATCATCTTATTTTGAGTTGAATGAGCAATTTTCTTCTCAAAATATTTTTCTAGGTTATTAGATGGATTCGCCTCCTCAATACATTTTCATTAAATATTTATTTTCCCAATTCCGAGTTCTGAGCAGAAAGTTATGGTCTTCAAAAGTTTTGAGCATTTCCCTTTTATATCCCTACATACTACATGTGTTCCCTTTCTCTCCCAACACGTTTTTAGATACCCATAACTCAAATCTGGCTCCATGGATGACTTCTGCAGTCCATGAGATTTTCATATACTATGGCTTGGCCCCATACTAACTCCTGAGCTAGGATTTATGCCCTTTAAAAGAAAATCTAGTATTAAATTTTACCCTTTATTGTTATGGCTATAACTCCCTCATACAAGCTTCGTTTGGTGAACAATTTAGTTTGATGGAAAGCTCTCTCCTAGCTCTATCATTTTAGAAGAAGAAACTTTGTGTCCTGGAAGGACACATAGATTTGTACAAATTTTATTTTCTAAAAATGTTGTTTAGGCCCTAAAAATTGTCGTGCAAGATGAAGACCTTCAAAAACTATAATTTTCATAGAAAAATTCACTAAATTATTGTTGTAACAGTATATAGATCTAGAACATTTATCTCAAAATCAGAATCAATCCCAATCATTGATATTCTTGGCCTTTCCAATCTGTTTCTAGACCTTCGCAGGCTTGTCAGAAGCTCCTTCTCAGACTCTTCCTATCAGAAGTCCAAATTTCTAGTATTGGGATGTCCTTGAAATCTACAGTTAAAAACATTATAGGACTCTTCTCATCGAGAAACCTCCATCGGAAAAGATATTTCCCTGCTCCTTGATCTTTCTAAACTCTGAGCTCCACTAGCCTATCGGGCCCTCTATTTCAGACTCGCCCTTCGAAAACCTTCCCAAATGAACCCCCCGACAACCTCCTTCTAAACATTTGTACTTGATTGATGCATGGAACTGGTGGATTCACTCACCCTTGATGACATGTCCTCTAACATGGCACACTGACATGATGAATTACATGGCATTCTCCTTTTCCCTCATCCCTTTCAAGACAACATGATCATCCGATAAATCAAATGGTCAGACATTGTGCCGATCAACTTCCACGATCACCTTGGGCCCCAAAAATATGCACTGGTTACCTCAGTCAAAATGATGTCATCGGACACCAAAACATGTCCATCCTTCCAAATGAGCTCTCTAAAAGCACTTTCCTAAAAGAACTTCTCCATGAGATCTGACGATTGAGAATGACCTCGATTGATCCGAAATCGCTCGTTCTTTTAGGCTTGCATCATCAGACTCCTCCCCTAGGAATCAACCTCATGCCCAACTCCAAGTTATTTTGAAACCTTCTTCTAGAAGGTTTTTCAGGAATGCCTTGCTTGAACCTCCTGCGACTAAATCTCGATCGTTGATTCTGCGAGTAGAATTAATCTAGGTCATTGATTACTAAACTTCATGAAAATCATGTGAATTTGACTTCCACGACTGAAATGGACTCTGCACCCTACAAATTGATTCCATGAAATACCTTCTTCGAATTCTCTAAAGCACTAAAACTTGAAAATCTGCTCATAATTTGGGGATTTCACTTATGTTCACCATTTTTCCCCAAATCCATCACATGAACAAATCTGCTCAATTCATGTTGTCTCCTGGGTCATACAAGCTCAATATTGAACCTTGAGCTCTAATACCATTCCAAAATGTCCCCTAGCTTAACCAGGGAACATTACTACGCAAAAATACACATAAAAATGAAATTTATTCTTGTTGATTTATTTATTGTAGCTTACCAACTACGTTTTAAACACATTTTAAGCCAGATCTTGATTCCCATGAATGAAATGCATCTATAGTAGTCTAGATGAACATGAATTGCAGAAAATCACTCATTCGCAACAACAATTAAACCATTCACATACACAGATTAAGAAACAACAATTAAAATCGGAAAATGACACATAAAATAGGTAAACACTTAACTTTGTAAGATGTTTATGCAACCAGCTACTTTGGAAGGACATTCCACCCAACCACGGACCTATTTTTCTATATATCAATAGCAAGCCACCCTTGAGCCAGGGCTAGGAATCCACAAGAGAAGGGTGCCTCTCACAAGCCACTTGTAGTTCATTAACACAAAACTCACTGATACTCTCCTACAACTATCACTAATTTACCTCCATCTCTCTTTCTCTTGACTTGTCCAACCCAAAGAATGTACCCCTTCACTGCTTTCAATCCATCAAGCATCCCATTCATTTATTAGGGTCTCTCTAGCTCAAGTAGTTGGAATCTCTCTGTTGGGAAATCAAAGGACTCACTGTCAGGAAAACTACTTGTAAAAAAAACATCAAACACTTGCTGGCACAGTGCAACTCACTCAAGAGTTCACTCTTCAGGCCTGATAACCTAGTTCTTCAATTCTCCATCTCGAATACACTCCAAAACACTCCATCCTTCTCCTAAATTTTCCCAGCCTTCTTTTTCATCCTCTTGTGCTCTTTTTCCTTCTTGTTTCTTGTTGTTCATGCCTTACTCTTTCTATAAAAACTGCCTATAATGGCCCATAAGAATTTCCTCTATATTTCTAAGACCATTGACTGCTCACTCTGCTCGATATTGATTGCTTCTTCCCCATGATTTCCAATAACTATGAAATATGATTCTCACACCCACCCTCTTGAATGATTTTAATTATTGGGCTATCACATACTCCAATTAAAATAGAAATTTTCCCCAATCATAAATAAATTCAGAAAATTAGGTTTGGATTAACACCCATAAACCTTTTCCCTTTGGCCCCCCTCTTAAACACTCTCTTATCTTGTGGAAAAAATCATCCCCCATCTCTGTCCATATTCCCAACAACTAGCATCATATTATTTTTATTAAAAAAATAAAATGCATTCCTCGTATTACATTGCTTGGCGACATCCATATTCCCATCTACATTATGCATTAATTAAACTGGGGATTATATTGGGGATGTTACATCCATAATCAAAATATGTCATTTATTCAAAATTTCATCAATTCATTTACTCCCCGACTCTCTCTGGAGTCCCATTGTCTTGTTGACGATACCCGCGTGAACCAACCATTGAGCTTCCTGTACATTCAAGAAATCATTAGTAATATCTGCACAATCATGATCATCCACAAATTTTATTCAACAATATATAATGCGTAATTTATCAATTTCACATTTGACATTTTAATAAGTTAATAACAATCCTAACATTCATCATGTAATAATTAATTGGTTAGTTTGCGATCAAACACCCTCAAAGAATAAGTCTATTGTATAAAAATAGTCAGGTGAAACATGGTGTTACATATTCATAAGGATTCCATTTCCTCAATCATAATTCCATCTTTCCAAAATAAACCAGTATTATATTATTTTAATATCTGTGTAAATTTTCTCGGGTAACTCTATCAGTTGAAACTTGACAACTAAGCTTTCTTCTATAAAAGAATTACCCCAAATATACCTTTTCAATGTAAATAAGAAGATAAAAAAAAATATTTTCCTTTCTAGTTAATGATACATGTTAAAAATATTTCATCATCAATTTGAGCAATCTTTTCTAGTAGGATTGGAAAAATATGAAATTTGAAGGATTTATTTATTTTAAGAAGATTAAAACAAATTAAAATTTAAAATAATAATTCTAAAAATAAAGAATTAATTCTAAGAAAAAATTCTACTTTTATGTTAATTGGATCATCCATATTAAAATGATAATAAGTTTTATGAATCAAAACCTCATATCCAATCAACTTATTTGAAAATATTTAAAAGTCTTATGAAAAGTAAATACCAATGTCAATCCAAACTGATTATTTACAATGAAATGAGAAAATTTAAAATTATCTAAAATTGAAAAAAATGTTTTAAGAATAGCCCATTCACAAGAAACTCTAATTGATCTCCATCCAAATTCTGAAGAGAAAAGGAATTATTTCCTTCAACTGAAGCAATCTTGAAAGGACCAAGCCATAAATTATCAAATTTCCATACTTGCCATGGTATTCTCTTATGTTATACCATCTTAGTAATAAGTCACTAGGAACAAAGTTTCTTTGTTTTTCTCTTTTGTCAAAAAAAATCTTCATTTTGTCCTGATATTCTTGAAATTTCTCATTAACTTGTTATCTAGATTGTTGTACTTCAATCAACTGATTCATTCTTCTAGTAATATCATTTAGTTCTTCTTCATCATCCTGCAATAATTTCATAGAAGACAAAGACAAATTAATAGGAAGTACAACATATATACCATAAATCAATTGAAAATTAGACATACTTGTTGGTCTTTTTGTGTTGATTATGTTTGTCCACTGTGTATATTTTAAATGAGAATGCCAAGATATTTTGTTTTTATTCGAGACCTTTTTGATAATCCTTATTAGACTCTTATTTGATGATTCTTCCATCTCATTGCCTTGAGGATAATGGGGTTTTGAATGTCCAAGAATTATATTATATTTTTGACAAAAATCAATCATAGTAAGTGATTTAAAATCTTGAGCAATGTCTGTAATGATTTTTCTAGGATAACCAAATCTAGTAATAATGTTTTCTTCAAGAAATTTAATGACAAATGCATCTACAATAAGAACTTCTTCCACCCATTTAGATGTTGCAGTTAAGATCCACTTATGTTGTGAACTTGAAGGTGGATGAATTTCACCTATGAAACCTAAACCCTGTTGTTGGAAATGAGCTTCATCTTTGATTGGTACTAAAGGTAAATAAGGTAATTTTTGTTTTCCAACAAAAATTTGACACTGTGTACAAGAACTTGAAGGTGGATGAATTTCACCTATGAAACCTAAACCCTGTTGTTGGAAATGAGCTTCATCTTTGATTGGTACTAAAGGTAAATAAGGTAATTTTTGTTTTCCAACAAAAATTTGACACTGTGTACAAGATCTTACCTTAGTATTCACTTTTGAAAATAAGTTTGCCCAATAATAGCCATCTCTTAAAATTTTATATGATGCAGCCCTCCAAGCATAGTGTCCTCCACATATGCCTTTGTAAAATTAATCTATAATTCTTTCAGTTTCCTCCTCAACAATACAATTTAAAAGGATACCTAAAGAAGCTTTCCAATAAAAAATTTCATTAATGACATAATACTTGATAACCTGTAATTTCAAAGATCTTGCTTTAGCTTTATTTAAGTGAGATGGGAATTCAAGAGTTTGAAAGTATGCAACAATACCTTTTACCAAGGATATAAATAAAAATTATCATCAATCTTTAAAGATTGTTGTAACTATGTTTCTTCTAAATCTATTAAAAAAGGTTCTGAAGTTTGGGAGATTAAATTTATTCCAATAGCTTTACAATTTTGATATGCTAATAGTTTTGTTAGTCCTTGACCTTTAATTAATTTTGTGGGTTTTATTTCAAGATCATACTCTTGAATTTTTGTTATACATTTTCCCCTTCTCCCATCACTATATGGTTTAGTCTTGACACTTCTTTAATAGTATTGTTGGGAAGATATGCAATTATTTTAGATTGAAAAATATAAGCTCTAAAAGACTTTAAAGCTTTTACTAATGCATATACTCGTTTTTCAATAGTGTTATGTTTGAGCTCAGAATCTCTTAATTGTTTACTAAATAATGTAATGGGTTGTTCATAATTCTCTTCATTCTTTTGTAAAAGAACAACTACAATGGTGTTTTCAGAAGCAAAAGAAAAGATGAGGAAATCCTTAGAGTAGTCTGCACTTATGAACATTGGTGATTCTCCCAAAGCTTTATTATTTTTCTCAAATGAAAATCTAGCTTATGGGGACCATTTAACATCATTATCCTTTTTTATCATATCTGTTAAATCCTTTACAACTTCAACAAAGTTAGGGATGAATCTTCTTAAAAATTTAATTTTTCCTAGAAATGAATGAATTTCTTTTTTGTTTCTTGGAAAATGGATGACTTTGATTGGTTCAACTCACTGAGGATCAATTTTGACACTATCTTTTGAAACAATATGCCCTAACAACTTTCCTTCCTACATGGAAAAATGTGATTTTTTAGGATTAAGCGATAGGCCATATTTATTGAATTTAATAAAAGTTTGTCTAAGATGTTTACGATGATATTCATCAGAATTTGAGAAAATAGTTAAGTCAACTAAATAAATAACAACAATTTTATCTCTTTCTCCCACAAAATCTATGTCCATGTCTCTCTAGAAAGTTGCACCTGCATTAATTAAACGAAATGGAATTTAAATGTTCCCCAAGGTGTTTTCAATGTAGACAACTCCCTATCCTTTCCATGTACTTCAATCTAGTTATAACGAGAGAAACCATCAATCATGAAAATTCGAATAGCTCCAGCTATCTTTTGTAAAATAATATCCATTTTGGGCAAAGGATAGTTGTCCTTTAATGAAGATTTTTTTAAATATATAAAATCAACACGCAATCTAATTTCACCATTTTTCTTCTTGATAGGTATTAATTTTGCAACTCATGTTGAATATCTAAGAGGAACTATAATTTTTGCATCTAGAAATTTTTTAAGTTCCTTTTCAATTGTTGGGAGAAGATTAGGATTTACCCGTCTTAGTTTATGTTAAATGTTTTAGAACCCACTTTGAGTGGAATTATACGTTGAATTATGCTTGTGTCATCCATCTTTAAATATTCATAATTCCATGCAAAAACTTTAATAAATTATTTAAATAAATCAACATACCTTAACTTCATATCAGCATGAAGAAGTTTTGAAATCTTCACGATCTTTGGTTCTTGATCTGTACTAATATTACAATCTTCCACTTCTTCATTATGAGGATGAATATAAGGCTTGACATCAATATTATCTTTATCAAAAAAGTTTTTCCAAAGGTACTAATTTTTTTGGAATTTGATTGTTTCTTAATACCATTATTTTATGATTTGCAATCATATTTTTCAATTTAGGATCAGACTCATAGATTTGATTAAGATGTTTATTTTCATTCTCATTATCTTGTTAAATATGTGTTGCAAAGAATTCATCAATCATTTCAAAAAAGATAATCTTTTGATCATCTTCAAACATCTGTTAATGCTTAACATAATCAAGGATTGGAGGTCTATGTCTTATTTCAATTTCATATTTAAGTTTTGGAATATGAGGGGGTCTGAATGTACTTTTTCCACTGCTAATGAGTCATTCTTTTGATTTTCATGTCTTGGTATTGCATGGATATTAAAGGTAAAAAAAAAATCAATTAAATACCAAACAAAATTTCTATAAGTTTTCACTCATGGATGTTTAGCTTGATAAATTTGTTTAATTTGTTTAATTTGTTTGACAATTAATTCAACATCTCCATAAACTATGAGATTTAGAATTTTCAATTTTCTGACTATTTCCAATCTTAAAACTAGGGATTATATTCACAAACAGTATTTGTAAAAGAGGTTTCAAGTTGTGATTTGAAAGAATATGATAATGTTTTTCCAGAAGGTGAAATAAAAAGGATTTCATCTCCAACACCTTCCCAGGATGAAGCTCCATCGAAATACATTTTCCACATACCACTTTCTAAATCATTATTTACACACACAAAAGTATTTAAAATTTCTATAAAATCTTCTAATTCATTCTTTATAGATAGAATGAAACATCCCAGATCTTGTTCTTTTGAATACACATGATAATTATTAGAATTTTTGGGATCACTAATTGCAATGTGCCACCTAATTTACTTCCCTATGACCTTGATAGTAGCATTCCATAGTTTACAGGTACATCTACTACAACCACATCCAACATAACACTTTTAATAGGTATTTGAGCTATATTAACTACAATATCTTTAATAATTCCTAATCATTTGAATTTTCTTAAATCAAGGAAATATAAATCTTGATATGGTCTTGTAATTTCTAACCTTAATTTGTCCATAATGATTTTAGGCATCAAATTATGTGAAGCACCTAAATCAAGTATGTAGTTATGTGAAATGAGTTCATGCACAACCAAAGTAACATAAAAGGGACCTAATGTTTCACCTCTTTTCTCAATGTGAGGTCCAAACATAATAGTAGGTCTTTCATCTTGTAAATTTAAAGTATCTGGTTGTGTGATTGAGTTTGAACAATCAATTATTTTTAAAGCTTTCTTTTGATAAATTGGATTTTTTCAAGTTCTAGTAAAGGAATAGGAATTCTAATGTTGTTCAATTCATTTTCTAAGTTGAATGAACTAGTTGTTCTTTTTGTTTCCTTATGTTCAACTTCTGGTTTCTTGATTGTTGGAGGATCGTATTTTTGTTTAGAAACTGAAACTTATTTTCCGCTATCCTTATGTTGAATCTTATCTATTTGACCTTGATTATTATTTTTATTTCCATTTCCTCCGGGTTGAAGATCATATTTTTTATGAAGTTCAATTTGTAAGGTATCTAATAAAATTCTATATTGAGTAGATATATCAACTTGATATTTAGTGTTATTTTTGTCAAAGTATTGATTGATCCCTAAGAATGTTTCATATTTTTCTTGCGTCGGATGTACATAGGAAGGATCACCTTCCATCATATTCATTTATTAGTCATGTTATTCATATTATTCTACAAAATCATCAACCAAATTTTCATTTTTAAGGGTTCTTGTATTGGTTGATCCTCAACACGTTTCTCCCTTTGCAAAACTTGAGGAGGATTGAATGGTCTCCTACATTGACTTACATTTCTAGTATCAAGTCTCCTCCATTTTGTTTCTAATTTTGCTAATTTATTGAATAATTCTTTAATTATCCTATACATTTCTTCAATTTTCTCTTCTTGATTATTCTTAGTTGTTCCAGAAGTTCCTACTTGCTCCTTTTTTTTCTTTTCTCTTTATCCCCTAAATCGACTTTAATTTTATTGTTTCCTAAAGCTATCATATTGGCCTCAATTTATACAACATCATCTTGCATGCTAGTTAAAAGAATAGATATCCTTTCTCTTAATAATATAGAAAATTCAGAGTCAAAAGCACCATCAAAAGTGACTTTAGCAGTTGGTTGGGATGGCTTAACTTCTGTAGGAGTTTTATGATAAATATTATTAAATATTTTGATAAAATATGAAACCGATTCGTTATGTTTCTTTCTTAAACTCCCAAACTCGATCAGATAATATAAATGGTATTTTTTCTCTCCCCATTGTTTGAGGAAAATAGTTTCTAAGGCATTCCAAGAATCAATGGAGTTAGGGGGTAACCCCTTAAACCATGTCCTCACATTTCCTTCAAAAAATTTTACAAATACTATCATATACACATATTCATGTTCAAGGCCTTGATTATCTGTGAAGAGATCAAAGGCCTATAAATGTTCTAAATGTTGGAATACTGAGCAGGGAGGGTGAATCAGTATTACCCTTTTTTAACAATTAGCAGTTACTTTTTATATTTTATTGATTACCATAATGAATCAACAATGAATTGTATGCAAAATCAATTATATAAATATATTTAACAAGAATTACAAGTTTTTATAAATAATAGTGAAGGACACCAATCATTTTTAAAGCACCAACTCTAGGAGACACCAATCCCCTTCTTCAGGGCTCCAAACCTAAGAAGCACCGACTCCCTCTTCTTTAGGGAACCAACCCTAGGAAGCACTGACACCCTTGTCTTTACGACACCAACCCTAGGAAGCACCAACTCCCTTGTATTTAGGGAACCAACCCTAGGAAGCTCCAACTACATTATCTTTTACAATTTGCTTGGTAAGGATATGAATCCTTCCATGCTCCTCCCTTCCACCCTCACTTCATAAGAACCAACAATTCTTCTTCTTGGACTCTGCTTTTGTTTTGATCTTCTTATATGGACTGCAGAGACACTTTCTTCTCACCACTCTTTCTCTTTTATATACTTTTCCAACTGGTGTGAGCTACGAAACATTATGTCCCTTTATTTGGACCATTTCACCTCTTTATTTTAACAGTAACAATAATCACTATTATTATTCAAACATTATTATTAATTCTTTAATTCAGTGAGAGTGCTTTTCATAAATCGATCACAGGTATGGATCGATTTTATTTTTAACTTGATTCCATGTCTCTACAAATATTGTAGAAATAAAGTTATGCAAAGACGCTTCTTTCAAACCATTTACAAGTGACCATATGCACAAAATCACAGGATTATTAATTTAAGTGTTGCCTCTTCTTTTACCTTTATTTCTTTATTCCATACGAACGCAGGTGGTGACCAAGTGCTAGGCCAAGCAAGTGCTTGATCACTTATCATAATCAACGATCACGTTTTAATGTCACGATGATATGGATGGTTCTCATTTACTTCAGAACTTCGGCTATGCGTGGCTCCTAGACTCTGGAGTAGCAATTCCTCCGAAGTGATTACCTACCAAATAAGTCATAAAGCGGTGGTGACTGCTTGCTTTCAGTTAACACCTCCACTTACTCTATTCTTCCACTATGCTTGATTATCGATTGAGAACGCTCCCGTATTAGATCAATGATTAGCGTTAACTTCGGCCTTTGGCGCTTTGGTTGATTTCTTCTACACACGCCTTCAATCTTCCGAAGTTCATTTCGCCAAAGTAGACCAGATGGTTGGATTTCACTTGCATGATGAACGGTTCTCAATTATTTCAAAACTTCGGGACTCTAGGAATTTGTTGGTGGTGAAACTCCCGAAGTACATACTCCTAGAGTGGCGTAGTTGCAGACGTCACTTGTTGATGTGGCACTGACCGAGTGGCTTCTACGTGTCACATAGTTTCGTGACTTACACATACCTGAAATGATAATAGCACCTTGAAACTTTTCACCATTTTATTGTGCCACGTGTCCTTGTTGACGTGGTCTGCTGATGTGGATGTCCTGATGTGTGTGTTACGTGTCTTCACTTCGTGACTTCGGAACTTCATCCTTCGGGTGAATTTACATGTTCTCAACACATTATCACCGAAATGGTCAGTGCCAAAGTTGACCACTATCCTGATCCAATGATCATCATGTATTCTTAATATCTGATGGTCCTTCTTTAACCCAAAAAATATTAACTCAATCCAACGACTATTGGGAATTCGGGTATTCGGGATCTCAGGCCTTTTCCCTTGCTTATCCTATCTTTCCACTTTATATAGATAAAACGGTCAATATGTCTCCCAAAATATTTCTCATATCGGACAACTAATACTTAACTCTAGATCAAATCTTAATCTAACGACTGAGAAACATCCTGAAGCTCCTGCTTCAGATCTATTGGTTGAGATCTAATTCTTCTAACTTCTCCTTAATCTGACAGTCCTGGACTGCCCTGAAATGATAATGAATGGTTTCTATGTGTCATATATTATGAGCTTCATGTGCGTAATCTCTTCTGAGCTTCATGTGTGTCATCTCTTCATACCAACTCATCATTATAATGTAATTACATCGGTTGTTGACATCAATGACAATACATCAATGCCAATATGTCCAACAAAGAATATAACACATACCCAACAATTTGATAACATATTTCAAGCTCATAATCAACTGGAAAAGAAGATGGAAAAACTAAAAACCATAATCATTGAAGAAGGTAGAACTCATGAACATGCAACCCAAAATAACCTCCTTAATGATTAAATTGGAATTCAATCAAAGCAAGAAGAGATCCTTTGGAGATAGAATTCTAGAATTTGATGGCTCAAAGAAGATGATAGGAACTTGAGATTATTTCATAGTTCCATGATCAATAGATGAAATCATAATCCAATATCAACTCTCAAGTTAGTAGTAGTGGAAAAGCTAGAGAGGCACGAGGACATTGAAGAAGAGATTAAAAATCACTTTAGTCGGTGATAATGGAACCTCCAGAGAATAGAAATGCATCCATTTAAACTATCATAAGTTTTATCCCCCATCTTATCTCTCGTGAGAAAAATTTAAGTCTACTACATCCAATCTCCTTTGAATAAGTTACCCAAATAGTGAAGGAAATGACTTCCGAAAAATCCCTGTGTCAATGGTTTCACAATATTATTTTTTCAATCTTGTTGATTAGTGGTCGGAAAGGAGGTCTAGGAAGTTGTGGAGGATTCCAAAGTGTCAGGAAACAATATTTTGGATTTTAAATATACTTTCTTCACTCTCATTCCTAAAGATTAGAATGCTAACATGATTGATAAGTTCATACCTATCTCTCTTTGTAATTTCATTTATAAGATCATTACCAAAACCATAGCCAATCATCTAAGACCCATCATGGCCAAAATAATTTCTCAAGAGAAAGTTGGATGTGTTGAAGGAAGATAAATATTGGATGGTATCATTGTTTCTCATGAAATATCAACTCTTTGAAAATAAGAAAATCTCTAGGCATGACAATCAAACCGTTTTTTAGTCAAGAATCGATCTCATGGGTCAGAAATATGGTTTCCAAAACATTTTTTTTAATCTTGGTCAATGGATCTTCCTCGACCACTTTCAATCCTTGCTGAGGGATTATATAGGGAGATTCATTATCTCCTTTTATATTCATACTTGTATCAGAATAACTTGGCAGAAGTCTTAAGGCGAACTTGAATGAAGACCTCATAAAAGGAGTTAAAATGAACCAAAATGTCAATCCTTTATCCCACCTGCAATTTGTCGATGACACGTTACTCATGGGGGATCCTACTGTTAGTGAAGATTATCTTATCAAGCTCATTATAGATACCTTTATTCTTTCTTCAGGAGCTTTGATTAACTAAATAAAATGTATGATCTTGTTCTTCAAAAACTCCCTAAACATACAGAGTAATATCATAAGAATTCTAGGTTTCCAAAAGGGTTCCCTCCCCTCCAAATATCTAGGTTCCCCCTTCTAAGGAATACCCAAAGGAATTATTCATGGGAATATAGTCTATCCAAAATGGAAGCCAAGATAATTAGTTGGAATTTCAAATTCCTAATCCTCCCTGGAAACATCACCCTAATCAAATTGGTTCTCTAGTGAATGCCCTTATATATTTTCTTGGTCCTAGTTACCCCTTACAAAATCCTCATATATTTTCAAGTTCTTCAGAAAATTCCTCTAGTGAGGACCTAAATGGGAGAGAAAGTAGGCTCTAGTGGCTTGGGATATAATCGGCCTTCCAATGTGGGTAACTGGTTTGGGAATTAAAGACCCCCAATCATTAGTAAAGAACTTTCTACCAAAACTTAGTGGAGATGGATTATGGGTAAAGAAAACCTCTAGAGAAAAGATTGGAAGGTAAAATATGCAAGTAATACTGATGAGAATTCCCTTATACACATGAAGAGATATTTTCTAGGATCATTTATTTGGAGAAATGTTTAGAACAATAGATTGTTAGTCCAAAACTACTGCTTCTGGTAAATCAAGGTAGGGTCCTCCATGATTTTTCGGGATGGTGCTTGGAAATAGGAGGCCAAGTTAACAACCCAACCACTACTTTAGAAATCCCATACTACCCTCCTTACCCTGGGCTAGAATTATAAACACCAGTATTGATTGAGCGGATGAGCACCATCACTCTCAAGTCAGGATCTCATCATATCTAGATATTATGGGGAGGATGGATAACAAAGGTGACCATGAAAGTGAGAATAATTTTGGATGACTACCTTAAAGACAAGAATATCTAATATGACACAAGCATGGGTACCCTAAGATGGGGCCCTTACAATGATTATAAATTTAGGGTCAAGAATTCCTATAGCATGGAATAAAACCATAGCAAGATGGAAAAGGAAACTATCTAGCAAAAAATGTGGAACTCAAATATCTAGCCCAAGATTTCAACCTTTCTTTGGCTCCCGATGAAAAAGAAAACACTAACTTGGGATATACTCACCAAAAAAGGATTTAAGGGACCTTCAATATTATACATATGAAAAGTGGATGAAGAAAAAATAGAGAACTTATTCAATGGATGTCCATAGGTCACTTCTCT
The DNA here is from genome assembly GCA_900067695.1 of Picea abies. Lineage (NCBI taxonomy): Eukaryota > Viridiplantae > Streptophyta > Pinopsida > Pinales > Pinaceae > Picea > Picea abies. The sequence goes on along the minus strand of CBVK0100543797.1, from coordinate 336 downwards.
AAGGTACATAGGGGATACTCTCTTTAGACAATCTCACTACCTAAGAGATAACATCATTTAAACCTTGGAAAATTGAAGATCCTCACCTTATAATATTCCCTTCTAAATAGATCCTGGAATATATTCCTTGGATTTCTTCTACGAATAATATGGATGGAGTGTAATAATAGAATATTCAAACAATAGTAGTGGGGGAGATCAAAAGACACATGGAACAACATTCAATCAAACATTCAAGTGTTGGTCAGCTCATTTTCTTGGTCAGAGGAGTGTTGTGGGGAAATAATACCCTACGGACTAGCAAGCTAGGGTTAGGCTTGCATGCAGATCATGACC
>CBVK0100543796.1:0-17323 GCA_900067695.1 Picea abies | reverse complement strand
TACGTCTAACAACGAGGTCAAAAGCATGACTCATCTTGCTTTACGTCTAACAACGAGGTCAGTAGCAAGGAACACATCAACATCTCGCTTTACGTCTAACAACGAGGTCAGAAGCCAGAAATCATCTTGCTTTACATCTAACAACTAGGTCAGAAGCAAGGAATCAGCAACGTCATGCTTTACGTCTAACAACTAGGTCAGAAGTATGACTCATCTTGCTTTACGTCTAACAGCGAGGTCAGAAGCAAGGATCACGCGGCGTCATGCTTTACGTCTAACAGCGAGGTCAGAAGCATGACTCATCTTGCTTTAAGTCTAACAGCGAGGTCAGAAGCAAGGATCACACAGCGTCATGCTTTACGTCTAACAGCGAGGTCAGAAGCATGACTCATCTTGCTTTACGTCTAATAGCGAGGTCAGAAGCAAGGAATAAATATACTCCCCCTTTCAGGGAGGGTCCTTTCGGACTATACCAAGCTTATCTCGAAAGTGTTCAAACTTTACACGAGATAGAGGCTTAGTCAACACGTTAGCAACCTGTTCATCCGTGCTAATGTACTGGAGCTTCAAGGCTCCTCTCTGTACCATGTCGCGGATGAAATGATAGCGGATCTCTATGTGCTTCGACCTGTCGTGGAACACAGGATTCTCTATCATTTTTATGCAGCTTTGATTGTCACATAGAATCGCGGTTGCTCTCATCTCCAAATCAAATAGGCCTGTCAACAACTTTCGAAGCCATATAGCTTCGCAGCTAGCAGAACATGCGGCAATGTACTCTGCTTCCGTTGTGCTGAGAGCAATATTGGATTGCTTCCCGCTCTGCCACGAGATCATAGCTGATCCCAAACTGAAACAGCATTCGGAAGTGCTTTTTCTGTCAGCAACGCTTCCTGCCCAATCTGCATCAGTATATCCACTCAGTGTGAAGTCATGATCTCCATCATAGCTGAGACCATAATCCATTGTACCTTTAAGGCACCTCATCACATGTTTTGCAGCCACTAAATGAACACGTTTGGGCTCTACCAGAAACTGACTCAACGTGTTCACTACAAAACAGATGTTTGATCTGGTGTTCGTTAGGTACATCAGCGATCCAATAATTTGTCTGTACAGAGTGACATCTATCAACTCTGACAAAGTATCGACCAACAGCTTCAGCTTTGCTTCCATGGGAGTATTCATGGACTTGCATTCTAGCATGTCGAATCTCTTTAAGATTTCGACCGTGTACTTTCCCTGGTTAAGGAAGATTCTCTCTGGACTCTGCCATACCTCAAGGCCTAAGAAGTAATGCATTAGGCCAAGGTCTTTTATTTCAAATTTTGCGACAAGTCTCTGTTTACATTCAGTGATGAGCTTTTCTTCTCCAGTTAAGAATAAGTCATCCACGTACAGTAGTAATATTACTGGTTCATTATCCATGATCTTGAAGTAGAGATTTGAGTCTGCTTTACTCTTGGTAAAGCCTAAGCTCGTCAAGAAACTGTCTATACGGCCATACCAAGCTCTGGGAGCTTGCTTCAATCCGTATAAGGCTTTCTTCAATCGGCAGACATGAGACTTCCTGTCTTCAACCTCAAATCCTTGGGGTTTCTCTATATACACTTCCTCTTCGATAACACCATTCAGGAAAGTTGTCTTCACATCCATCTGGTGCAACTTCCATTTCATCTTGGTAGCAAGATCTATAATGGTTCCGATCGAAGTCTCTTCATAGTCAATACCTTCGTTCTGGGAAAAGCCACGAGGAACAAATCTTTCTTTATATTTCTCAATACTTCCATCAGTAGCATGTTTTATTTTGAAGAGCCATTTTGATGATACCACATCCTTACTTTTTGGTCTAGGAACTATTTCCCATACATCATTCTTTATTATGGATTGGTATTCCTCTGTCATGGCATCTGCCCATTCCTTCTTTTGAATGGCATCTTCAAATCATGTAGGTTCTTCATCAAGTAGATTGCACATCAAAGCCATGTAACTGGAGAATGGATTTGGTCTTTTCACTTGTCTTGTGGTTCCTTCTGGAACACCATACTTCTCTCCAACTTGAATAATCTCTCTTGCCCAAGCAAGATTTCTTTTATGGGAGAAGGTCATTTGAGGAGGTTCTTGAACTTCTGTTATATCATGATCTTCAGGAGTCTCCTCATCAGGGGAAGTTACGACTTCCCTTACAGGTTCTGCAGCTCTGGGAACTTCCCTCACGGATTTTGTAGTCCTGGGATTTACAGGTTCCTCTTCATACATTTCTTCAAGCTGGCATCTTCTTGATTTCTTAAGTGTCGCTTCTTCATCAAAGGTCACGTCCCTGTTGATCTCAATATGGCAGTGACTAGGTATGTATATTCTGAAGGCCTTGGATACCTCACAGTATCCCACAAATATTCCCTTCTTTCCGGAGGGTTCCAGCTTGTTTCTTTTCTCTTTCGGTATATGAATAAACACTAGACAGCCAAATATTTTGAGATGGTTTACCTCTGGCTTCTTTCCGGTGAACATCTCTTCCGAGGTCTTGAACCCAAGTGCACTATGGGATAACCAATTCTTCACATAAACAACTGTCATTGTTGCTTCTACCCATAAGCACATAGGAAGATCTTGATCGTGAGTCATGGTCTTTACAGCTTCCATGATTGTTCTATTCTTCCTTTCAACTACACCGTTTTGTTGGGGATTATAGGGAGTAGTAAGTTCCCTCTTGATCCCAACATCTTTGCAAAAGTTTACAAACTCCTTTGAGGTATATTATCCTCCATTATCTGACCTGAGTATCTTAATGTTTCTTTCAGAAAGATTCTCTATCAAGGCTTTGAATTCCTTGAATTTACTGAATACTTCATCTTTAGATTTTAAGAAATATATCTAGGTCTTACGAGAATAGTCATCAATAAATGATACATAGTATGCATACCCGCTAATGGAGGATGATGGCATTGGGCCACACACATCTGAATGAATGAGTTCCAATACTCCTTCTGCTTTGTTGTCCCTCTTTAGAAAAGGGTTCTTGATGTTCTTCCCTTGCGCACATCCATTGCATATGCCTTCCTGATCAACCTTGAGTTCTGGTAAACCTGTGACAGCTTTGCATATGTATGGTAGCGCCTTGTAGTTGATGTGGGTCAATCTTCTATGCCAAAGTTTGCATGAGTTTTCGATGGCATGGGACATGGCAGTTTCTGGGTGACCCTTCAGCTTATATAAACCATTTTCTTCATTTCCGATGATGATTTCTTCATTTATGGTTTCTCCTTTAGCCCACATAAGAACTTCTCCATCTATGAAGGCAAATCTATAGCCTTTCTTGTCTAAAGCTGATATGGAGAGTAAGTTCTTCTTTAAGCCCGATACATAGAGTACTTCCTTCATTGCTATTGAGTTTTCTTAATCTAGCTTGTAGTTTGATTCTCCTATTCCCTTGATGGGATATTGATAATCATCTCCAAGAGTCACTTTCTGAGAAAAATTCTTTTCTGAAATACAAGAGAGAGTATTTTTCTTACCTGTCATATGTTTTGAAGCATCAATATAAATGAGCCATGTGTCCTCTCCAAGTGATACAGATCCTGAGAGAGCTGAGATCAAGACATGGTCCTTAATCATCTTCATAGGTGGTTCTTCATCTTCGGCTATGTGAGCATGTTGCCTTTTGTGCTTCCTCTTGTATTCTTTTCCTCTGACTGGACAATTATTCGCCTTGTGTCCCATCTTATCCCAATGATAGCATTGGATAGATGAGAGATCTCATCCCTTGCGTTGTCCTTTCTTCTGAAAATTTCTTGGATGAGATTCTTGGTTGTTGAATTTGTTTGATGGTTGAGGTTCTCTATGAGTTTCCCTTTTGAAGTAGGGTTTCTTCCTTCCTCCTTTTGTATGAGTAGCTAGGGCTTGATCATTATCCCTTTCTAGTAGTGCTTCACGGTTGGCTACCCTTGTCTCTTCTTGGATGCATTCTTCCCATAGGCTCTCAAATTGCAGTTTCTCCTTTCTGCCACATACTGACTAGATGAAAGCATCTCAAGGTCTTGTGAGACCATTTAGGGATGTTATTACGAATTCATCTTCGTCGATGGTGTCTCCAATCGCTTTTAACTGTTCTTTTATTTCTGAGATTCGGGAGAAATATTCTTGAATCATTTCTCCTTTCTACATCTTGGTATTCTTCAATTGAGATATTAGATTCATCTTTCGATTGATGTTCTTTCCTGCATAAAGTTTTCTTAGAGCGTCAAACATCTCCTCCAGAGTTTTCTTGGATGATACATACGGGATTAGGTGGTCTTTGATTGAATCTACAATGATTCTTTGAGCCCTGATTGAGTTCTTCTGATGCTTCACTTTCTCTACGGCATCTTCAGGTTCCTCCACTTCTTCTTTGGTAAATTTTGCTAGGTCATTCTCTGCAAGGATCAAACCGATCCTATACTTCCAGGCACGAAATTTGTCTATGCCTTCTAGTTTCTCAACAAGCTTTGTGCTTGCAGACATCTTGTACTTGAGGCTACGAAAATGACCAAAAAATGAAAATGCTTAAAATCAATTTTTGACCTTACCAGGAAGTGCACTTAGCTGAGGCGAGTAGCCTGGTGTACTTGGATATGAGAAAATACAACTTTTACCCCATCAAATCTGATCTGCGGATTTCTAGACTGGTGCTTCTAGTACTTCTGGTACTTTGGTACTTCTGGTACTTTTGTGAAACTAAGGTTTCACTTTCCGTGATATCCAGCCCCTGAAAGGTGTGCTCTAAGTGCCAAAATGATTCCTGGTGAAGGGCACAACTTTCTAGGTGGTTAGGGAGCTGAAAAGATTCACTTTTGCAAAACCCTAATTTTTGGGTACGAAAACAGTGACATTTTTCCTCTTGCAAATTGTGTTTCCTTTAGGTTGGCTCTGATACCATGTTAATGTTTATGCCATTATTATAGTTCTTTGAATTTCAATAGATAAGAGGATCATAAGAAAAAGATCACTAAGAAATACACATTCACAAGAGACACAACATTTATCCTAGGAAACCCTCTAGGGGAAGAAAACCCAGCAAAAACTTCCTTATCATAAATTGCCAAAACAATGTTCAAGAGATAACTCAAACCAATACAGATGGTCCTCCCCAAAAGATGTGCCACTCTTCTTCTCCTCTCTCCAACTGGTAATTGCAGCTTGCCTCATAAGAGAATGAGCAAGTGAGTTGTGTGTTAAAGTGAGGTGCTAGCCTCCCTATATATACAATACTGGCACGTGTGAAAGGGTTTCACTAGCAGGACCAACCTCTCACTCTGGGTGGGTAAACCCACCTTTAATTTAATTCTGGGTCTCAATGATAACTGTTGGGGCCGATTTCTTATTCTGCCTATTACAATTGTCTGATGACCAATCTACAAAAGGGGATTTGGTTCTAATACAATTACCGACATGATTAATCCACAATGGGGATTAATCCTATGAATAAAATAACAATAAGAATAAGAATACTCTTTGCAGTTACATTAATTTAATAATTTCCAGATCCTTCCAGCTTGTCTTCTACCCTCATACCGATAGCCATTCTTTCTTGCAGTATAAACCCTAGCCCTCCGGGCTATAGAAATAATAAAAAAGTCAAATTTCTTGGATCTAAAAATTGAACTCACCAAAAGATGCGCTGGACTGAGGCGAGTATGCTGGTATAGTCAGTTTCTGAAAATTCCAATTTCTGACCCTTGAATTTGGACCAACGGATTTTTGGACTTGTGCTTTTGGTTTTCTGGTACTTCTGGTTTCCTGGTACTTTTGGTTTTCTAGTACTTCTGGTACTGGTGAAAACTAGGGTTTCACTTTCCAGGAGTTCTATCCATTGAAAAGGTGTGTTGAAGGTGCCAATGAGTTCCTTAGGCTAGGGCACACTTTTCTAGATGATCTTTGGGCTGAAATTTCTCTTTAATAAAAAGCCCTAATTTTCTTGTATGACAATAGTGACATTTTTCTTTTTCTGTGAAAGATACTCTCTTCAACTTAGCTCTGATACCATGTTAAAGTTTCTTGCTTAATCTGTTATTATTAATCTTCATTATAACAACATCATAATAAGGATCTTACTAGAATAAACACAATCACAGAGTACACAAGAATTTATCTTGGGAAACCCTCAAGGGAAAGAAAACCCAACAAAACTTCTTTAATATAGATTCAATAACCAAGTACAGTGTCTCTCACAAGAGAAATATCATCAAAAAAAAGATCCACCAGAAACCCCATAACAGAGTAACGCACCACTTAGACCAAGAGAGTCCTTCATCAAGATAACCTTCACCTTTACTGATATACTCTTCCTTGTAGTTGCATCACTTCTTCTTGTAGTTGTGTCACACTCAGACTTGCACACTTGATAGCAAGAGCTTGATGAGTGTGTGTCCAAATGAGGTGCTAGGCCTCTTATAAATACAAGTTGTGCCCCCCCCCCATTAATTAGGTCAGGGCCGACCTGTCCACTTTATCTTTCTAATTTACTTTTGACTTGTCTAGGCACAATAGGGCCGACTTGTCAATATAATATATATATATTTTATCTTTTACTTTATCCATAAAAGGGGATAAGAATATTCTTTGCAGTTACACAATATTTCAACATGGCAAGATGCCATAACAGAAGAATACCAGCATATATTAAAAGAATGATGTATAAGATATTGTTTAGAGACTAGAAGGGAACTCTATGGTGACTTCCAAGTGGATTTACAAGATCCAACACGCAACTGATGGAAGTATCGAGAAATACAAATTGAGATCTAAAGACAGAGGATTCTCACAAAGAGAGGGAATTGTCTATGATGAGACACTTGATCCAGTAAGCCCGATACACTTCCATCCGTACTACCATCCATGAGTTGGAAACCATATCATATGGATGAATTCTTGATGAGTTCGAGTTTCAACAAGAGTGTTGCTGATCCAAAACCTATATTATTATAGTGCTAGTGACGAGAGCCTGATTTTGGTGACTTATTCAGAAATCATTGTTGTTGGATACAAGTAAGGTTTGAATTATGATTTTGAGATGAAGGATCTGAGTATGATGCACTACTTCTTGGGACAAGAATTATGACAGAGAACTGATGAGATTTTCCCGAGTCAAGGAAAATATACAATGGGAATATTAAAGAAGTTCAATATGACATAATGCAAATCCACGGTGATTGATTTGAGAAAATGAATGATGATGATTCAGACTAGATTGATCCACAACTAATTGGATCACTAATGTATCTGGTTAACACCATACTTGATTCATGCTATGCAGTGAATGTGCTTAGTCAATTGATGAGTCGGTCGAGTCAGACTCACTGGATAGCAGTAAAGCATGTATTAAGATATATATGAGACACATTTGGATATGGCCTGAGATATGCCTCCAGTGTGAACTTGAGTTTGCAAGGATATGTCGATATGGATTGAGCAGAGAGTACAATGGACCAGAAGAGCACATCCGGTTGTTGCTTTTCCGTGAAGGTTGCCATGGTTTCCTAGTGCAGCAGGAAACAAAGCTCTGTGGCCTTGAGTACCACATAAGCAGAGTATATATCATTGAGTGTGCGACTTCATAAGCTTCTGAAAGATTTACTTGATCATGAGATAGATTCTATGATTATAACCAGAGTTGTGTGAAGCTCTTTGAGAAACTTGTGTTTCATGATAGATCAAAACACATTGAGATAAAATATCATTTTCAGAGGCATGATGCAGAGGAAAGCAGTACATGTGTTGTATCTTCCTACACATGAGCAGATTGCAGACATCTTCACCAAATTGGCTTGGTGAAGAATGCCTCTCTAGTTGAGAGGGAGTGTTGATGACTACAACCAAGACAAAGTTTGAATACTTCTGTGTGAGACTTGGCTTGATGGAGAATGCCTCCCTAGTTGAGAGGGAGTGTTGATGATTAGATTTGCGTGAGACATCCTCCAAGACATAGACTGATTGAGACGACCTGAGAGAGAGCTCCTGATATGGGTGTGTGGTTCCTATCTGAGACAAAACTAGAATGTAGTCATGGCCTCCTCCTTACAGAGAGTTGAGAAGAAATCCATATGATTCTCCTATGTAATGGAGTGAGAAAGGAGATCTGCTGAGTTGGATGTGCTAGTGGCTGAGCACAAGGTGAATGTGTGAATTCCCATGATCTGGTTGCATCGTTATGAGACATAGATGAAGACGATGTATTAACCTCCTTGAGCAAAGAGTTGAGATGATGAACTCCAGATGACTCTCCTGTGTAATGTAGTGGGAAAGATGATCCGAATTTAGGAGCGGAACAAACTCATTAACAAATTGAATACAATAAACACAGAGATATGAAGAATAACACAAATATCTAGTGAACAATATCTTCTATTAAATAATGAAATAGGCTGAAACTGTAAAACTGCAGAACTAAAACACTTCCTCGAATGGTGGTAGCTATCTCTAAGAAGGGATGTGGCTGCTACGCGCATCCGTCTAAGAAGAATGCATTCCAATGAGGCTCAAGAGGCATTTTTGATATTACTCATGAATTCCAAAACCCTAGACATAACCTAACCCTAGAAGGTGAAATGCCAAAAGTCATGTGGGTTGTATGGGTAAGTTGGTGTAATTTGGTACCTCAATTTCCAAGGGTTGTAACTTTTGCATACATTCTCTGTTTTAGGCACATGATAGCCCGTTGGAAAGGTATTTCAGAGAGCTACACATTCATCTATCAAAATCTGACTCTACTTATACTTTGACTGTCACAAGAAAAAAAAAAAAAACAATGTTTAGGGCCCCAAAACAGCCCTGGAAATACAACAAGATGTGTTGACATGAAAAAATACAAAATAAACCAATTGGATTAGGCGAGAGGCCACCCATATCCACCTGGAGGATGTGTGGGGTTTCAGACAACCCCAGAAGTGTAGAACCCACAATTACAAATCAATACAAAAGAACATGTTGAAAAAAAAATGAACACAAAGAACTAGTTGGAATAGGTGTGTGGCCACCAATATCCACCTGGATCAATCCTCCCCCCTTGGGAAGTAATGGTCTCCATTGTGTTGAGTTCCCCCATTAGGTGAGGAAACTTCTGCTATATTTGGCCTCGAGTGAGCCACTTGTCTTGGTGTAGGAGTTTCCCTTCATTGACAACCCAATAAAGTTGGATTTGTTGCTGGCGAGTTCCCTTGACCCGTGTGTCCACTATCTGATCAGTGGATTCTTGTTCCATGTAGTCAAGGTTGAGCTCTGTTGGTGTCAACTGTTCTGAGATATCAGAAGTGTCCAATAATGGGGGAAAATATGGCCAAAAGAGGTCCACATTGAATATTGGATGCAGACCAAGGAAGGGTGGAGTGTTGAGATCAAAAGCATTGCTACCCACAACCTTGGTATAGTGTAAGGCCCATAACAAAGTGGGAGAAGTTTCAACACAATGGTCTCCATTGTGTTGAGTTCCCCCATCAGGTGAGGAAAATTCTACTGTATTTGGCCTTGAGTGAGCCACTTGCCTTGGTGTAGGAGTTTCCCTTCCTTGACAACCCAATAAAGCTGGATCTGCTACTGGCGATTTCCCTTGACCCGTGTGTCCACTATCTGATCAATGGATTCTTGTTTCATGCAGTCAGGTTTGAGCTCTGTTGGTGTCAGTTGTTCTGCGATCTCAGAAGTGTCCAATAATGGGGGAAAATATGGCCGAAGGAGGTCCACATTGAATACTAGATGCAGAACAAGGAAGGGTGGAGTGTTGAGATCAAAAGCACTGCTACCCACAACCTTGGTATAGTGTAAGGCCCATAACAAAGTGGGCGAAGTTTCCAATGGGGCCCGGTGAGACGCTCCTTTGTAAATGCAACCAGACTTTGTCACCAACTTGAAACTGGTGTGGTACCATGAGTTGATCATGGCACTGTTTGTACTTAGTATTGGATTTCTGCAAAATCTCCTCGACCTATTGGTGGATGTCCTGAATCCACTCAATGAATTTGGTGGCTTTTTTGATCGCAATCTGATCGGGGGAAGAGTCTCTTTCTGCGGTGGCAAGAGGAAGTGCAACATCAATGGGTCCCAAGGGTTGGAATCCCAGACCCACCTGAAATGGGCTATGGCTGGTGGAACTATGAAGAGCACTGTTGTAACTATGTTGGACATATGGGAGACTCTCATCCCATGTACATGGATGCTTAGAATTGTACATGCTCAAGATGTGCATAATCATCCAATTGATGACCTCTGTTTGGCCATCGGTTTGGGGTGGAAAGAAGTGGATTTTGTGAGCTTGGTGTCCAACGGAGACCAGATACTTGACCAAAAGGTGTCGAGGAGCTTGCTGTCTCAGTCGAAGATGATAGTTTGTGGTATCCCAAAGTTGGACCACACTCATTCGAAGAAGAGCTTAGCAGTATCTGCCACTGTGACATTGTTCTTATAGACTGTGAGGATGGCCATCTTCGAAAACCGATCAACGACCACAAACACAAAGTCATTTCCTTGCTTGGTGGACGACAAGCCGGACATGTAATCCTTTGAGATGGATTCCCAAGGCTTCTCGAGAATAGGAAGAGGGGTGTATAAGCCTTTCTTCTTGATGGCTGGCTTGGCAATGGAACATGCATTGCAAGATCTGATATACTTGTTGATGTCTTGTCAGAGTTTTGGCCAATAAAAGTGTTTCTGAAGAACGACCACAATTTTCTCCACACCAAAATGTCCTGCCACCTGACTGTAGTGGGATTCCCAAACCATCTTTGCACGCTCGCTTGTAGGAACACATAGATGGCCCAGGTGGCATAAGATTCTGTCTTGAATGTGAAAATCAGTGACAGTTGCACCTGTACCCAAGAGCTGATAGGTGGTGGCAAAGTCTATATCTTGCTGATAAAGTTGGGGCCACTCAGCTACTTCATGTCCACAGGAATGGAGCATAGTGGTGAGTGCAGCCACAAGAGGCCGACGGACGCAGTCAGCGACACGATTGGAGATACTTGTCTTATACTTTTTGTTGAGATGGAACTGTTGCAGGTAGGTGGACCACTTCTCATGGCGATCGTTCTACAATTCCCCTTGTGTCTGTATGAACTGCATAGGCTTTTGATTAGTTTGTATGATCGTCTCTTTCCCCAGAATGTAATGTTTCCATTGATGACATGCTTGTACAATGGAATACATTTCCTTGTCATAGGTGGGGTATTTCCGGAAAATATTGAAGAGTGTCTCACTATGGTATGCCATCGGATGCTCATGCTAAGTGAGAACTGCACCCACAACATATTCAGATGCATCAGTCTCAATCTTGAATGGTTGCTGCAGATTGGGCAAGGAGAGTACTGGAGCTGAGCACAAACGATGATTCATATCATCGAATGCTTGTTTCTACTCCTTCCCCCACATGAACTTGTCCCTAGCATCGCCCTTGGTCACCTGGTTGAGGTCCCATGCAATATGGGAGAATCCCAACACGAACCGTCGGTAGAAGTTGGCTAGTCCCAAAAATATCCGAAGCTTGGTTAGTGCGGTCGAGGCTGGACAATCACAGATGACTTGGATCTTAGCTAGATCAACATGTACGCCATGCTCATCAACAATGTAGCTCAAGTATTGGACCCTGTTCATTCCAAAAGAGTATTTTTCTATGTTGGCATAAAGCTTGTGCTGCCGCAAAGTGCTCAAAACGTGCTGAATATGCTGCATGTACTCCTCCCATGTTTTGCTGAATATGAGGATGTCATCCAAATATAATACCACAAAGGAGTTGGTGAAGGGTCTCAACACATCATCCATCAACCTCATGAAAGTGGCTGGTGCATTTGTTAGGCCAAAGGTCATTACTAACCATTCGTAAAGAACTTCTTTAGACTTGATGGTTGTCTTCCATACATCAGTTGGTTCGATGGGAACCTAGTGGTAGCCAGAATTTAGGTCAACCTTACTGAAGAAATTTTCCCCCTTGAGTTGGTCAAGAAGGTCATCAATCCTGGGAATGGGGTAGCAGTTCCTGACTGTGATTTTTTAATGCTCTGTAATCAATGTAGAGTTGCCAAGTCCTGTCCTTCTTCTACACTAGTACAATCAGGCTTCTGCAAGGGGAGGAGATGGGTCTGACGTGCCCCTTTTGAAGAAGCTCTTGGATCTGACGCATGATTTCATCATTCTCCATCAATGAGCACCGATAGACTGGTCCATTAGGTAGAGGTGTGTTGGGGGTCAGATCAATTGGATGCTTGACTTGGAAGTGTGTCGTTACCCCTATAGGTGATGAGAATATGTATATGTATTCTTCCACGATCTCGTCCACTTGCTACTGCTACAAAGAGAGGCACTGTGTAGAGGCCACAGATGTGGTGACGACCTTCTTCTTACTGTGAGCACGAATCACAAAGAAGATGAACTTCCCGGTCTGTGAAATGATCTTACTGCATTGCTTAGCAAAGATTAAAGAAATAACAGTAGGAGACGCTACCTCTGGGATCCTATACAATTGTCTACCCAAAGTAATAATAACACTGTAGGGTCTAGACTCATACACAACATGATGCTTCCACATGTTGATATTATGGTAGCCGCGGGAGGTATTTACCTCCACGTGTAAACCCTACGAGAATAGAATAATCCGGGAAGCAAGAGAAACCCTAATGAGTTGGCTAAATAACCCTAGAAGACTTGTCAGCTCAAGAAGATAATTTGTATTAGGTTATTAGCCTCCAAGAGAAGAAGTCAGCCAGAAGAAATAATAATATACTGAATAGATAGATACCCAGAATAAGAAGTTGTCCCAGGAAGTTAGCCAGGAATACTATAAATATAGGGCTTCAGTCTCTCATTTGTCACAGTCTCAGAATTGCAGAGCAGCAACTGGTGCACACTACAGTGCCCAGTCTTGTGCGTAGGTTTGAGGAGAGTTTCCATTGCAACTGCTACAGCTAGTAGTTACATTTTGTCTTGGACTATCTCTTGGCTAGGGTTTGGACTATCTAATCAGCTCTTGTTGATGTGCTATCTTTGGAGAAAGGTGTGGTACCCTTTGTTTGACTATCTAGCCTAAGGTTTGCTTCCAGAGTGATTCTTTGTCAAGGTTAAGGTGCTCGAAGGGTGGCTTCGACCTATGGTTGGGTGACAATAGAGATATTGTCAATGGTAAAATGAGCACATCCATTATACTGTAATAGGTTATTGGCCCACACCTCCTTCATTCAGTCTAACCGCTGGAAGGAAACATAGCCATAAGGATACTAAGCTCGTTGAAGAAATGCCGCTAGGTTTTCTAGCAGGAGGAGTCACCATAGCACTACCGCTAGGGTTACTAGCAAGTGCAGTTGTAGAAACCCTAATCCTTTCATTGAGGAACCTTAAGTGAAGAGATTGACCTAATTTCTGGATATATCATTGCACCCTAGCCTAGCACATCTCATGGTACTCTTAGCAAGTCAAGACGTGAAGTTTGAGTTTTTAGTCAAATCTAGGGTTTGATCAAGTCAAAGAAGCCATGACTTATTCTATGAAGTTAGAGAACAAGTTAGATGGAGCCTCTAACTTCAGAGCGTGGAAGACAAGGATTGACCTCAATCTTGCCAAGAATAAAGTATTGGATATCATGAAAGGAAAGATCGTGGAACCAGAGTTTGAAGAAGGAAAAGAGAAGGAACCACAGAACACTGCAGTTATGGAGAAGTTCAAATATGGTGACATCAATGCTATGACTATCATAGTGGACTCTATAAAAGACCACTTGATACCCTACATATTCCATCTTGACTCACCGAAGAAGATGTAGGATGCCCTAACAAACCTCTTCTCAATCAGAAACATTGGACAAGTAATGAGTCTGAAGAATGAGCTCCGTGACATGAAGATGAATGATGACGACAACATAACATCATACTTTGTGAGAATCTCTCAGTTAAGAGATCAACTACAAGCCTATTGAAGAGATCGTTTCAGAGAGGGAATTGGTAAACATAGTACTCAATGGTCTTCCCAAGACGTGGGATTCATTTGTCGCAAGCATGAACACAAGGAAGGAGTATCCAACATTTGAAGAACTTTGGACTTGCTATGCTCAAGAAGAATCAAGGATCAATGCAAAAGAGAAACCCTAAAAGAAGTATGATGATCAAGCCTTCACAACAAGATTCAAGAATTTCAGGAATGAAAGAAAGTTTGGTTCAAGGAGGAAGCCAAATCAAGAGAAAAACATTTCAGAAATACAATGCTTCAACTGTGGAAAGTATGGTCACTTCATGAATCATTGTCCTAAGCTAAAGAAAAGGAAAGAGAAACATGAAGCAATAGTTGCTGAAGAAAAGGAACCTACAAAGAAGACTAAACAGGATGGAAGAGACTTCTTCTTCTAAAGGTAACAATACTCTTCTTATTTCCAGTACATATCTTGTTTGCATAGTCTATGTACATATCTTGTATATATATCTCTTGAAAGATAATGTGTTCCAAGAAGAACTATACCTATGGAAGAACAACAAGATAAGGATGGACATCATTAGATAATACACATGAAAGGATGAAATACAAATCATGTGGAAGCTATTGCAAGATAAGCCGATTCAATCATGAAGAGACTTAGAAGAAGCAAAGACAGAAAGAAGTCAACAATCAAGAGGAAATTGGAGAAAGACTTATGACATTTTTTAGAAGACAATAAGATGGAAGCATGGACTTTGCAGAAGACAATAAGGATGCAGATGGAAGCATGGAATCTGTTAGATGGAGGGAGCCGATTATATGCACTCAAACATGAAGCAAGGATTAGGAGTGAGCTAATCCTATGATCCATTGAAGATGATGAAGTATATATCCATGATAGCAGCCATGAAAGACAATACGTATCCTCAGAAGAAGTCATATTCAAAGAGAAGCTTTAAAGTATCCCTGGCTGTCCATCCACATTCGTGATCCTATGATGAAAGAAAGAAATGGAATCTTTAGGGCATGGAATCTACTCCATGGATCCAAGAGCTAAACACGAGGAAGAACATAAAGATTCAAAGAAAGAAAGAGAAGCCAGAACAACCAGTCATTGTATCAAGAATCACAAGATTGCCATCCTGATATGACCTCAATAAAAGCAATCAAGTAGAGGAACTGAAATTCGTGATGAAGAATAGTGTATGGAAGACTTATGAATGAAAGCATTGCGAGATCTAGAACTAGAGGTTCTCCTAGATGGAGGGAGAAGACTATGATGATTACTTGTTCCAGTACACCAGACATATCTTTACATGAGTCATTATATCATCTATGGGTTGGAGTTCTACATCAGATGAATGCAAAGAATGTTCTCCAAAGAAATTGAATAAAGAGTGTATGAAGAGCAACCTCAAGACTTTGAGGCATACCAGAAAGAGACCCTTGTATGCAGATGGAAGAAGATAACTTCCAGTGCACAACATAAGCATGGTGAAGATTCTCTATAACAGAGATATTATATCAAAATGATTACTCAAAAGATTAGGATGATAGATTGCCAATTTGTTGGCTCTTGACCAAGTTTTGAGGAACAGTTGGTCATACTTGACCATTTTTGGGACTTCAACAACCTATCAAAGATGGAGCGCAAGGATAAGTGGAGATCAAGGAAGCTAGACCCCCTTTTTGGGTTTTTGGGGATAATGTAATAGGACCGGGATGTCGGCCCATGGGTTTAACCATGTTTTGGCCCCTTTTTGTAATGTATAAGTAAAAGTCTAGGCTATGTAAGAAGGGACCTTTTTGAGGACAATGGAGAAGTGGCTTAGTGCTAAGAGCTGATCTGTGTGATACACTTGTAGAGCTAAGTGCAAGTATTGTAAGTGCTGAGTGCACGAATTGTAAGAAGGTCTTATGCTTAGAGCTACTCAGGGAAGGAGGATCCAACAAGCTGTGCAGATCTCCTGTCCTGCACGAAGTAGGTTTTGAGGCTCTATGCTTGTAACTGATTGGCCAACAATAATAGAGAAAAAGAGTTGGTGGACGTAGCCCCAGGGTGGGGGTGAACCGCATAAATCTGTGTGTCATGCTTTGTGTTGTTACTTACATGTGTTTTCCCTCTCTTGCTAAGTTCTATGACATGTTTAGACATATTTACTTATTCTTTGTGCTTATTATATGTGTATAGATGATAGATTTGATGTGTATGAAGTTGCTAAGTGCTTGGTCTACCAGATATAGTCTGTTGTATGTGTTAGCACTCTGTAATTTTCCCAAGGCTGTGAGGCAGTCACAGAAGCAACATCAAAACCACTTCCAGTCTTGAATCTAGCCCTCCAAGACTCAGAGAGGGATCTCTCTGTCTGATATAGCTTTTTTTGAAGAGGTATTAGGCTAGTTATGAAGAACATTGGTTGGGGTTTTTAAATGATTGATTTGGAACAGCAAGGAGGGCCATTGGGCAAATGGGGTCTGCACTTTAAATAAGGAGATCCACTCTCAGCTCTGGACAAAGTTCTTTTACACAAGGCAAGGTAGTGAACGTCTTGGATCGAATTGAGTTTTAATGATGTTGCCTTGAGGAAGAAAATTGGAGGAAAAATCCAGGCAAGGGAGCAACTAAGAATTCCTAAGCTAGGCTCTTTAGATGAATAACATAAATATTATCACAAGCTGAGAGGCAGAGTATCTGCTGATAAATTCTGCCTCTATGGCATTCCTTCTGATAATAAGAACTAAAAACAAATTGAAATATAACAGGAAAACATTTTAATAGAGGAAAACACCACCAATAAACCCACACAAGAATCCTGTGAAAGAAAACATGCTCATTGCAGATTGCTTATCTCAAAATTACAGAGAATAAAAAGTCTTATGGTCATGCATAAACCACAGTCCAATCCAGGAACCTCACAGGTCGAACCATTTTACATCAAAATCATCTGAATAAATAAGATATATCCTCCCAATAATTTTTGGAAGTCGGTTTAACTGCCTCGGCCAAAAATAGCCACCACTCCCACCAAATTTGGAGCTTTCTGCCATGAAAAACAGACCGGTTTTCTACGAAAAAAGGGGTCTGAAAAGACGTGATTTTTTCTTCAATGATGACACCTGGGTGAAAAATGAAAGAGGTTATTGTATATGGGCATGTGCTGAACAAAAACCTCCTTCAGTTTCTCCAAATTCGTCCCCAGCTGGCCGTGACAACTCTTGCAAGATCAGGACTGTAACGGAAAATTGAAAATATGGAAAAATAGGCCTCGAAGATGTCTTCGATTCTCCCAGCTCGTAGCTCAGATGCAAAAACTGAAAGAGGGTTTTGTTCTTCAGCCCGTTTTGAGAGAAAAACCTCTCTCATATTTTTAAAATCCGTCTCTGTTTGCCCAAAAATCGACCT
>CBVK0100543795.1:0-17323 GCA_900067695.1 Picea abies | reverse complement strand
GGCGCTTCATCTCCTAGGGTTAGGTTTTTGGATGTCTAGGACTTTTGGAAATCCTGATTATTGTAAAAAGGCCTCCAGAGCCTCATTGTAACCATCTTCTTGCGAATGCAAGTAGCCGTCACATCTCTTCTCATAGATAAGTTGCCACCATTCTAGCGAGTCTTTCACTCTGTATTTTTACAGTCTCTGTAAATTTCTCTGATTAATAGAAATCATGTATTACTGTATATCTATGTTTATGGTTGCATCTCTGATACATTTCTGTTATATTATTGAATATCTTCAATATCTCTGTGCATTTCTTTATTATATCTTCGCTCTCATTTCGTGCCGAAAATAATCCGGATCAAACCTTGACTGAGAATTCCTCCGGAAGCAAACCCTAGGCTAGATAGCCAAACAAAGGGTAGCACACCTCTCTCCAAGGATAGTGCAGCACAAAAGACTGATCATATAGTCCCAAAGCCTAGCAAAGAGATATTCAAGCCAATACTAAAAACTTGCTACTGCTGCAGCTGCACCAACAACTCTCCTCCAAACCTGCGCACAAGATTGCAACTGCAGTGTGCACCAAATTGGGAACTGCAATTTTGAGATGTTGTCAAATGAGAACTAGTGCCCTGTATTTATAGTGGTTCTACCAATTTTGCTGGGGCCGAATTCTCCTTATGAATATGTGTCTATTCAGTATATTATTATTAATTCTGGTCGACTTCTTCTCTTGGAGGCTAATAACCTAATATAAACTATCTTCTTGAGCCGACAAGGCTTCTAGGGTTATTAGCCAACTCATTAGGGTTTCTCTTGCTTCCAGAGTCTTCTATTCTTGTCAGGTTCACACGTGGAGGTAAATACCTTCTGCAACCACCATAATATTAACACTCTCTCCTGGCTAGAGAGGTATTTACAGGTAATGGACTTGAGCACAAAAACATACCATTTACCCAGTAGCATCAATAGAGTCATCTAGACTATTTCATGACTAGATCATGAGCATCACCATCACCATCAGCTGCATCAACTCTCGAAACCATACTTCATCTAAGTAATTAGATATGATGCTGGATAAGTCACTCTCATCATAGAGTGATACAAGAGGAGTAAGAGTTATGAACTATTTTTCGTCTAGAAAATCTCTGTTCATCATTCATCTAAATGATCATTATCTCCAATAAACTGTTGATAGTCTTCAAGGTAATTAGAATAAGTATAGAGCACAACTGTGTCTATTCATAGTAGTACATAACTACAATCCAGTGGTTCACTACCACATCAAGTAACACACAAGCACTTGATCAACAACGTATGGTTGCAAACAGTGAAACATATTCACCATAGTAGTCCCCATCTACTGTCATACAGTCTTCATAACGAACATATGTTAGCAATCTGCATAGAAACAATGTTATGATATAGATTGAATTATCTGGGCCAATCTTTCACTCACATCTGTGAGCTCTGAAAGAATATATGCCTCACGAACAGTGGAACATATCCACCACAATAGTATATATCTATTGTCTTCATAACAATCATCTGATAGCAACCTGCACAGAAAAATATTGTTAAAGGTAAATTGAATCATCTGGGCCAATCTTTCACTCACGTTTGTGAGATCTGAAAGAATATATGCCCTCATCAGCAATGGGATATCTGCCCTATTCTTCTCAACCAAGGAAGAAGGATTGTTTCTGATTTTTGAGCCTGGACCATTTCTCACCCTGGGCCATTCTTCCTACACTAATCAAAGTGCACCCTGGACAGAATGTATAAACCCTAAGAAATTTTTGGACCATTCCCCACTCTGGGCCATTCCTCCTACACTAATCAAAGTGCACCCTAGAGAGATTGTATAAACCCTAAGGAATGACTGTCCCTGATTGCTGAGCCTAGAATATTCCCCACCCTAGGCCATTCCTCCTACACTTATCAAAGTGCACCCTGGAGAGAATGTATAACCCTAAAGAATAACTGTCCAGACCATTCCTCACCCTGGGCCATTCCTCCGACACTAAACAAAGTGTAACCTGGAGATAATGAGTCTTCCCTAAGGAATGTTTGTCCTGCATCAACCTCCAAAATGGACCATTCTTTGAAACTACTCACAGCTGTGAACTTCGAAAGAATGACTGCCCGACGAGGCGGACCATTCTACTTGACCACTACTCAGAGTGACTGCCAAGAAGAATGATTGTCCTAGACCACTCCCCATGTTAACCACAATGAAGATTCATTGTCTATGATACATCAACAATCAATTTGCCTCCCATGTTAACTACAATGGGAAGTCACTGTCTGTTATAAGTCTCAATCCACTTTCTGAACAAGAAAGCATCTGTCCAATCTGGACTATTTTTCAATTAATAAATAATATTTTCATTGCTCCCTCCTAACTGGAGATTTATTTAAATCACAAAAATAAATGTTTTTCAAGAATAATTTTCATACCTTCTTCTAACTTGGAGAATCTTCCCTTTCAGCTAAGGGAGTTATTTCCATGATCCCTATCTTCTCTCGGAAATATGCAAACTTGATTCTGGATAGAGGTTTTGTCAGGATATCTGTTGTCTGCTCATCAGTGGGGATATATATTGGAGAACCAATTTCTCCTTTCTGGACTTCATCATGGATAATGTAATACTTTTACTTTAGTCTAGAACACTGTGAAGGCTTCATGTAGATATAGATGATAGAGTATATCATAGTTGGAGAACTTGGAACATATCCAAGTAGCACTTCTTCTGTCATCATGAGATCTGATTTACTGAGTAATCATCTTGATGTTATAGGAAATCTTCACCACGCTTCTGCTATGCACTAGAGGTTCTCCACCAAGTTGTCTTATTCTTATCTGCATACAGGAGTCTCTTTCTGGTATGTCTCAAAGTATTGATATTGCTCTTCATACGCTCTTTATTCAATTTCTCTGGAGAACATTCTTTGCATTTATCTGATGTAGAACTCCAAATTATGGATGTTTCGGATGATAGAATGACTCATGTAGTGATATGTCTGGTGTACTGGAAAAAATAATCATCGTAGTCTTCTCCCTCCATATGAGAGAACCTCTGGTTCTGGATCTCACAATGCTTTCATTCATAAGTCTTCCATACACTGTTCTTCATCACAACTTTCAGTTCTTCTGCTTGATTTCTTTTACTGAGTTCATATCAGGCTGGTAATCTTGTGCTTCTTTGATACAATGACTGGTTTTTTTGGTTTCTTTTTCTTTCTTGGAATCTTCATGTTTTTCTTTTACTTTTGGGTCCATGGAGATTCTTATAGATTCCATGTTCTAGAGATTCCACTTCTTCCTTTCATCATAGGATCACGAATCTAGATGGACAACCAGGAATACTTTAAGGATTCTCTTCGAAAAGGTCTTCTTTTGCGGTTGAGATGAACATGTACTATCTTTCATGGATGCTACCATGGATATATACATTTCATAATCTTCAATGGATCATAGGATTAGCTCCCTCCTAATCCTTGCTTCATGTAAGAGTGCATATAATCGTCTCCCTCCGTCTGATGGATTCCATACTTCTATTTGCATTCTTATTGTCTTCTGCAATATATAATTGGCTCTCTCTGTCTAACAGAGTCCACACTTCCGTCTTAGTTGTTGTCATAAGTCTTTCTCCAATTCCTCTTGATTTCTGACTTCTAAGTCTCTTCATGATTGATTCGTCTTATCTTGCAGTAGCTTCCACATGATTTGTATTTCATCCTTTTATGTGTATTAGCTAATGATATTCATTCTTATCTTGTGGTTCTTCCATGGGTATATTTCTTCTTGGAACACATTATGTATAAAGACGATGCAAACAAGATAAGTACAAGAAATAAGAAGAGTGTTGTTACCTTTTAGTAGAAGAAGTCTCTTCCATCCTGCTTAGTCTTCTTTTTTGGTTCCTTTTCTTTGGCAATCGATGCTTCATGTTTCTCCTTCCTATTCTTTAGATCGGGACACTGATTTCTATAGTGACCGCACTTTTGAAAGTTGAAGCATTGTATTTCTGAAATGTCTTTCTCTTGATTTGGCTTCCTCCTTGAACCAAACTTCCTTTTGTTCCTAAAGTTCTTGAATCTTGTTGTGAAGGCTTGATCATCGTACTTATTTTGGGGTTTCTCTTTTGCATTGATCCTTGATTCTTCTTGAGCACAGCAAGTCCAAAGTTCTTCAAATGTCGGGTACTCCTTCCTTGTGTTCATGCTTGCGGTAATTGCATCCCATGTCTTGGGAAGACCATTAAGTACTATGTTCACCAATTCCTTTTCTGAAGTGATCTCTTCAATAGCTTATATTTGATATCTTAACTAGGAGATCCTTAAAAAGTATGATGTTATGCTATTGTCGTCATTCATCTTCATGTTACGAAGCTCATTCTTCAGACTCATAACTTGTCCAATGTTTCTGACTGAGAAGAGATTTGTTAGGGTATCATACATCTTCTTCGATGAGTCAAGATGGGAGATGTAGGGTATCAAGTGGTCTTTTATGGAATCCACTATGATACTCATGGCATTGATGTCAACATATTTGAACTTCTCCATAGCTGCAACGTTCTGTGGATCCTTCTCTTTTCCTTCTTCAAACTCTGGCTTCACAATCTTTCCTTTCACGATATCCAACACTTTATTCTTAGCAAGGATGAGGTCAATCCTTGTCTTCCATGCTCTGAAGTTAGAGGCTCCACCTAGCTTATTCTCAGACTTCATAGAGTTCATCATGGCTTTCTTGACTTGGTCAAACCCTAGATTTGACCAAAAATCCAAACTTCACGTCTTGGCCTTCTGAGAGTACTAGGAGATGCGCTGGGCTAGGGCGCACTGATCTATCTGGAGATTAGGTTAATCTTATCACTTAAGGTGCATCAACAAGAGCTTTAGGGTTTTTGCAACTTCTTCTGCTAGTAACCCTAGCTGCAGTTCTTTTGGAAACTGCTCCTATTAGTAACCCTAGCAGCAGTTCCTCAACAAGCTCAATATCTAGCGGCTATGTTTCCTTCCAGCATTTTAGGCTGAATGAAGGGGTGTAGGCCCATAACCTTTTAGAATATAGAATATGGTGTGCTCATTTTACCATTGATGATACCTTCGTCACCCAACCATAGGCTGAAGCCTCCCTCCGAGCACCTTAACCTTGACTGAGAATTCCTCCGGAAGCAAACCCTAGGCTAGATAGCCAAAAAAAGGGTAGCGCACCTCTCTCCAAGGATAGTGCAACACAAAATACTGATCAGATAGTCCCAAACCCTAGCCAAGATATATTCAAGACAATACTAAAAACTTTCTATTGATGCAGCTACACCAGTAGCTCTCCCCCAAACCTGCGCACAAGACTACAACTGCAGTGCGCACCAAACTAGGAATTGCAATTTTGAGATGCTGTCAAATGAGAACTGGCACCCTGTATTTATAGTGGTTCTGCCAGTTTTGTTGGGGTTGACTTCTCCTTCTGGATATGTGTCTTTTCAGTATACTATTATTAATTCTAGTCGACTTCTTCTCTTGGAGGCTAATAACATAATATAAATTATCTTCTTGAGTCGACAAGGCTTCTAGGGTTATTAGCCAACTCATTAGGGTTTCTCTTGCTTCGGGAGTCTTCTATTCTCGTCAGGTTCACACGTGGAGGTAAATACCTCCCGCACCTACCATAATATTAACACATGTCAGCAAGGCTGCATCAACAAGGAAATGTGGTGCAATCAGACAATGAAAAATGTCAAGTTGATTCAACATTTAAGGTATGTGCAAATCACAAATCTGAGTGACATGTGGAAAATACTAGGCTCTTGACACATCATCAAGTGACGTAAGTAAGTGACATCACTTCGGGAGTTTTACTTCAGGATATTTACCACTAGCAAATGACAAAATCTTTAAAGTCCCGAATTCCAAAGTACCGAAGTGGACACAAGACGTTTGATCTGAAAGATCACTTCGGGAGAATTCTCATCTGTTGATCTACTCCAATGGAAGGATAGCATAAGTTGAAATATCTGAAGTCCATAGATATGAAAGGATCATGACCATTTATCCGAAAGTGACACACGTTGTTGGATCATGGACTATGGGTGAAATGCTCTGGGAGCAAGTGGAGTTTGAGAATCGAAACTCCCAAAGCCCGAAAGGCGAAATCGATCTCGTCCATTGGTTTGGAGGCCCACATGTCACCTGATCATTGAGACTAAGGATTTTACATGGACAAAGGGAAGAAGGAAAATCCATCGATTGAAGAGGATAGATGTCAATAGATCTTCCATTCTAGAAGATATTAAATCAGTAGCAACAGGGTTTGATATCTGAAACTCCTGGAGCCCAGATCACGAAGTAAATCTCATTCATTGATGTAGGAAGGTGACATCTGGTCCGCAGACTTGAGAGGACAGATCTGAACCATTTGTTTAGGAGCACCATCAAGATCATGAGATTGATGGTTGTGCTCCATTGCGGGGACACAAAATTCTCGGGTCTTAATTTTTCGTGAGTGGGCCAAAATTGAAAACACGATTTTGGAGAAAGGGTGCGTGGAGGCTCTTAGTGGATTGTGGGGAGAAAAGTGGGTTGCTCTCAAACTACCTATGGATGCACCCACAATCATAGCCCAAGGTCATATTGTGAAATGGAGCTAGCACTCACTAGACAAAAATTGGGAAGCGCCTTTTTGGATAGGCATTTTGTCACCACCGATGATCACGTGAGGGAAGGGGCTTAGAAGCCAAAGAAGAAATAATTGACTAGATGTAACTGCCATAACAGAGTTATTGTATCGACCTGAGAACTCTAGGTGCTATAGGATGATTTTCAGAGGAGCTGAAGAGCCTCAAGGTAACTTCCAGTGGAATGAAGACTGGTCATTTAGACAATTGACAGATGGAAATGTGTCGAAGACTATAACTTCCAAAGAAGCCGAAGAATCTTAGGATAACGACCACTGATGAATAAAAGACTCAAGATGATTGCCAGAGAGGACAAAGAGTTGAGTGTATGCCTTGGTAAAGGACTTGGCATGATAAATATGCTCAAAATAGAGAAGAGATGGTTGTTGCTACTGAGTGTGATTCATGCGGGTAGAAGCATGTTGTGTGGAGGAGATGAAACACATAAAAGAGGGGTAGCGCATAGAATGGAAATAATACATAGAGCATAAAGCACAGATGAAGAAATGAACAAAAATGCATATTTGAGAGAGGAAGAGAAATACGAGGTGCACATACGGAGACAGAGAAGAAGATCATAAATCTCAAGAAGAGGCAAGCAAAGAGACACTGATGCAGGAAAAGCAGAGAAGTGCAACAAAAAAATGATGACACTGGTAATCCATAGATAAATGATGTATCATTGTGATAATTTCAAGAAAAGAAAAGATTTATATTTGAGGGTGGTAGGTAGGTGCTAGGGAGGACTAGTGTCCTCATAGTTTCAAGTGGGTGCTTGAACACAGGGAGTTGTAGCTTCCATCTGGTTGCAGCCAAAAAAAATAGGGTGGCAAGGTGGTGCAAGTGAGAACTATTGTTCTCTGTTATATAGGTTGGTGCCCGTGTGACTGGAAGTTGGTGATTCCATCCAGTTGGTGCTAGAACACTCGGGGAGTTGGTGCTTCCTTCTAGTGGGTGCTAGAGAAACTAGAGAGTTGGTGCTCTCAACAAGTTGTTGCTTGTAAAACAGAGGTTGTAGACTCAAGAAGAGTTGGAGCTCATAAGAATGATAATGTACAGAAAATAAAGATTACTTTTCATATCAAGAAGAAGAGGTTTTTCCCTTTATGGTTTTCCTCGGGAAATATCTATCTCTATATATTTCATGTGTGTGATTGATGTTGAATATTATATTGCTTACTTCCATGCTTTATTGTGATTGTCATTGAGTGTTCTTAAAGATTTTAAAATGGGCATAATTATTTAAGCACAGTAACAACTGATTCACCCCCCCTCTTAGTTGTCCAACAACAACAACCCAATTACATCCAATGGAGCTACAACCATAGAACCCCTATTCTCCCAAATCGTTACATAATTATAAATACAATATAGGGCTTAAAGCCGTACTTGGTTCTTCCCAAAAACCTATTACAATGCATTGTTATTCCAGTTAATTGGTTGTTCAGTTGCTTTTACTTGTTTTTCGGTCTGCATGTTGATTTTGTACTCTGACTGCTTGTTTGTCCTACTTTTTCATGTCCTTCCATATTTAGCATGTCAAGCTACCATCCTTCATTTTCGCCCGATTTCTTCTCCTTCTTTATTCATCTCTCTGCTTTATTCTTCCCTCTACTTTATTCTCTGCTTTATTCCTACTTACTGCACGTTTTACTTCTGGATGCACCTCTTCTTCTGACTGTCCTCCTGGACGCACCTCAGTTACGCACTCCCTAGTCTTCTTTCTTCTCCTACACACTTCTTATATACTTCAGCTTTTTTCCAAAATTGTATCCTAAAACTGCCTATCCAATAGGCCCCCAATACTCGCATGTGGCTCATCCTTAGCCACTCAAGCCTATTTCCTACTAGTCCATGTTGTAATGAAATTTTTGGAGGTTGCCTTTACTACCTCCACTTCCTTCAGGATTATTTCCCCTATTTTTTTGATATCTTCGGCCCCCTACACAGTCAAGGTTGTAAGTTTATCTTCTACTTCACATGATGCTTGCTTTACCTTTCCCTGTGCAGTGGCTAGTTCATCGATCAGCCTCACTACTTCTTCCTATATTGGTCCAATGTGTTGTTGAAGGATCTTCTGTTAGTCCCTCATTTTCTCCACTTTAGGTATGACTGCCTCTGTGCAAAAATTGTTGTCATACATTCCACTGGTGGAAGTGTAGTGACCCTCTCTGAAGCTTATTGTGCCTTTTCTTGTACTTCTCTTAACTTGACCTATATAGCCTTCATCTATGTATCCTCCACTAATTCAGTCTAGATCTACGCTCTCTCCTCATAGAGTTTGGCACATTCTTATTCTATCTTCTTAATGTTAGTGACTATTGTGATCGTCATTCTCTTTCTTCCTTCTCCGAATTCCAGTGGCATGTCTAGGGCACTATGCAATTGTATATCTTCTATCTATGATCTGAATCCCTTGACGACTTCAACGATATTTAAGACTTGTTCTTCCATAGTAGCTTCTAATACTATGGGGACTTTTGGAATGGCCCTGTATAGTTTCTTGACAGCTCCTTTGGTTTTTTGCGCTATACTTTCACCTTCGTCCTTTTTTTAGGGCTTTCTTCACCCTTTCCTTGGCCTCGGTTTTGTCCTTCATTACCTCTACCACTTGGCCTTCAAATTCCTTGTTTTGTTGGAGCGCAACGCCATACTGTTGATGTAACTGGGCTCTTTCATCCATCATTTTTATTATCTTCTATTGTGCTTCATCTCCTCAACTCTTATTCTCTTGCAGTAAGCCTATCTGCAAGTCTTGTTGTCTTTGTATCAACATCCTAGATACCACTATGTTCAAGTGTCCTAGCGCATTCACTTTTTCTTTTAGTTCGTACGTTGGAAATTCCAGTGCATCTGTCTCAATCAGGAGTGTTATATGATTGGTTGCTAACTGGGTTAAGACTATATGCACACTCTTTTCTTCCTTTATTGGGATTATAGACGGTCCTCCCTTGGTTCTTCTCTCTTTTGCTAGGCTAGCAACTGCTAAGAGCTATTGGAGTGCTTCCAATTGATCCTGCACTCTCTATTGTTGTTCTTCATGTTTCCTCATGGCTTCCTTCATTATTTCTTCCATGAAATCCCGTACCTGATAACCTATATGGTCCATATCATCATTGGTTAAAGTATACAAGGGGTTTTCTCTATGCGCTTTAGTCTTCTTGTGTGCCCCTCCTGTCGGTTCTTTCCCCTTATCCTTTCATTTGATTCTTGTTTGTTTAACTTCTGTTGTGGATGGGCCAAGCATATCTCCTACACCATTATTTTTTTCATTCCCCTGCTCCATCTAGTTTTTCATCTCTCTTATCCTGGTCTTTGTCCTCTTATGGGTTCCTTGTTTTCTCTGCCGGGGTTCTCCATTCTTCTTCCCAGTCATTCAAAATTAATAATATGTCCTCCGTTTTCAACCTATAACTGGTTGGAAACCATTGGTGCATTGGGTGCTTCTTTGTGTGCACAGACATATGGTTCATACCTTCTTTGAAATGTGAGATATCCTTATATGTTTCCACCAACTCTACCGATATGCGTTGTGTGCGTGCAACTAGATGAGTGATATTTTCCAAGTATACATAAAATGTGGCATTAGTATTGCATTGTCTTCTATTAATCATTGTATTCCATAAGTTGGCATATCTCCTAGCCATATTGGCTCTACCTGATGTGCACATGTGTTGATAATAACCTGGTTCCTGTCACCCGACCAATGCAATCAAAATCAACAGCCATGCATAATGAAATTTTGTGCCCTTTTCCCAAGCCTCATTGCAATCCTGCAAAAATTAGTTCACCAAGAAGGTGGTCCAGTTCATTTGAACCCCTTCAACACATTTTTCTGCAGTTAGTACTTCATCGTTCCTGCCCTTGTCCAATAGCTTGCAGGCCAGTACCTGCGTTGCAAATTGAACATTGGTTTCACTGATGTTTTTAACATCCATTCCCCTTTTTCCCCTTAATGTTTGGAACTTTTCCTTCATCAACTTTGAAAGGGCTCTCTCTCCTACCTTTTTGAACAAAAGTTTTAGATCATTGTTGTCTTTTGGGAGCCATTTAATGCGAGCAATCATCGCAGTATCAATTGACACTAGGGGATCATGCCACAATGTCCCCCCATGGATGCAACCAAGCAACACCTTCACACAAGAATTAATCTACAAGTTGCACCCAAAATGTGGGATCTCCAACAAGTTAAGTATGCCCTACTTATCTAATCATGTTGCCCACTCTTGTGTCTCCTGCAGGATTACTCCCATGCCTGGTACACTCCTAGTGCGCAAATATTTTTCCCTTGCCAACTCCAAGATTTTTTTTATTATCGGTGATGTCATGATCCATGAACTTTAGGCCAACAATATTGTCGAGCATCTCTCCTTCCATGCTTACACCAGGTGGAACTACTTATGTCGGCAATGAGTATTTCCCATTTGTTGGTACGTGGATTGGTGGTGCATTTTCCATCCTCGATGAAAGGTAATCTTTTTGGAAGATTTCCTGTGATGTTGAGGTCGAAGCTCTAGGTACTTCCTCGACCTCTAGTGTATTTACTAGAAATTTTGCCTATTTTTGTGTTGTTGTTGACGACGCTCTAACCTTTGGTGAGGCCGTTCGTCTTATGTGACAAATTCCTTAATTGGCTCTATGTTTGTTCTCTAGTAGTTGTAGCTCAACTCTGATGCAATCAGATTCACTCTGGTTTTCTCTCACTTGCATGCAACAATGAATTACACTTAACGACCTTCTATTGTTATGGTTCCTCCTTGCCAATTGTGCATGTCTCTTCACATATTAACTACCTTGTCCACTCTGCCAACGTGGTTGATGAGTTATTAAATAAATGCATCTTTATTACCAAATTCATCCCATGATTTTTCCCTCATACTGCCAATCTGTCATAACTTCTGACAACTTTTACCATTCAAGATTATATGGTGTCTTTATGACCTGTCATTGTCGCTTCATAGCCATCATTTCCATGCTTGAATTCTTCCAATAGTCTTGTCATTTATAAACTGCGCAATGGTTCTTTCTTTTGCATATGTGTGCTTCACTGTCTTTCTCTTCTGTGAATTATTCTCTGAATTAACGCAGTTCTATACTAATGTGCGATAACCATTCCTTCTACGCAATCTCCTATACCTCATACTTTATAAAATTTTTCTTTTTTCTATATATACTTTTTATTTGATTTTCTTCCTTTTCTTCTTTTTATTTGTTTTTCATGTGTTTTTCCTTCCTACTATAGTACAACTACTATGATACATGTGTTATGGAACAACCCAAATTACCACGCAGAATATCGACTGTCTCTATATAATTTCAGTTGAATTCCATTCACCATTCCTCCCAAGACTTTTCCATTCAAGGTTTCCAACTGCACAACACCTGTCTCTGTTACATGTTGAATCACATAGGGTCCTCTCCAGTGCATTCTAAACTTTCCTGGATGCTGCATGAACTTGCTTCCATAGAGTAATACCACATCTCCCACTTGAAACTTTTTCTGCTTAATGTGTCGATAATACCAAGCCTTCTCTCTTTCCTTCTTAACTTGCTGATGGAAACCTATGATAAAATGATCTTCCTCAAGTTGTACTAATTGTGCCAATCTATCTCTTTCATTGCACAAGAGTCTGATAGATCAGTGATCGCTACAATGTGTAGGCTAGATAGAATAAACTCTATTGGCATCATTGCTTCTTTCCCATAGACCAATATGAAAGGTGTCTAACCTGTCAACTTTTTACTTGTAGTATTGTAAGCCCATAACACTACAAGAACTCTTAAGTCCCAATCGTCTCTCCCTACGTTGAAAATTTTGGTCAAAGTATTCTCCAAGATTTTATTGAAATCCTCCACTGTTCCATTGGCCTAAGGAAGATACGGGGTACTCTTCTAATGATGAATTTGGAATTCCTCGAGAAATGATGAAATTTTCTTATTGAGAAAGTGTGTGCCTTGATCACTTATTAATATGCGCAGACACCCAAACCTTGTGACTATATTCCAAACAAAAACCTTGCAACAGTCTCTGCGGTGCAATCTATAACTGGAGTTACTTCTCCCCATATTTTCAAATACTTCATCATATTAATGATGTACCTTACCCTTGATCTTCTTGCTTTTGGATTGAATGGACCTACAAAGTTTATGGCCCATTTATCAAATGCTTGCAATGTAACTTGTTTATTTAAAGGAATTTCATCCCTCCTAAATAGCTTTCCCACTCTTTGATATACATCACATGACTGACATTATTCCTTAGCATCGTTGTGAAGTGTAGGCCACCAAATCCATGCGCACAAAATCTTTTGGGTAGTTTCTCTCCCTGCATAATGTCCTCCCGCAATCTCATCATGTGCTTCTTCTAGTATAATTAATCTTTCATGTTCCAACACACAAAGTCTCGATATTCCATCTGCATCCAACTTGTATAAATTCACTGCAATCAAATGATAATCTATTTCTTTCACTACGAGTTGTTTCTTTTGTGCCACTGTCATCTCTAATGGAGCCATGCATGTACTTAGAAATTGTACAATGTCTAAGAATTAATCATCCACCATATTTACTGCAAATAGTTGTGCATCTAGTAAGATTTCATCTAAATTACCTGCATCTTCTCCTAATAGTATGCACAATAGATTATTTGGTCCCACATTTAGCTTCCCCGTTTTACTACAACCTCAAAATTGTGTTCCTAGAACAATAGTATCCATATGCATATTCTCCCCCCAAACACTGGTTTGTTCACTAGGTATGTTAATGCAGAATGGTCTATATACATTTTAAAGTGAAACCCCAATAAATATTGTATGAACTTATGTAGCAAATAGATAATTTCCAATCCGTCTCGTTCCATGGTAGTATAATTGTTCTTTGTTATGGACAACTTCTTACTTGCAAAACCAATTAGGTGATCTATGTCTCCCTCCCTTGGTTAAGATAGTATTGTTCCAAACACTATGGACGATGCATTGACATGTACATGGAACTATTTATTCTAATATGGAAAGATAAAAATCGGTGCAGCCACTAGTTTTTGCTTTAAGGTGTCCAACCCCTTCTAACAATCCTCATTCCATTAAAACTTTGCTACCTTCTTCAACAATGTTTCCATCGGTGTTGTGATATGCACATAGCCCTTAATACATTTTTTGTAATAGCCTGTATGACCCGAGGTTTCCCTCATCTTTCTGACTGATGTAGGTGGTTCTATCTCTAGAATTACTACGATCTTGGTAGGATCTACAAGTAATGTCTACTATAAGACTACATGTCCTAACAAAATTCCAAACGGTGCAAAAAAAATACATTTCTTCAAGTTCAACGAAATCTGACACTGTTTACACCTATCCAACATCAACTTGATTACTTCTATGTGATACTTCAGTAGATTGAACAAAGTCCAATCATCCAAATACTCTTCAAGGAGCTTATGAATAAATTCCTTGAATGTTGCTACTACAACTTTTGAAAATATCGTCGGGGAATTCTTCAGTCCAAAGGTCATTACTATATATTGATAACTCCCCCACTCTTTCGCAAAAGTAGTCATGTGTCTATCCTCCTACATAATTTTTATCTGATGTTACCCTGAGAATCCATTTGTGAAAGAATAGGTTTCTTGTCCTCCTACATTCTTGCTAGCGGGAAAACCCCCCCTTTAACTACAACAGGGTTCAAGATGTAGACAGAGCAAATAACCGTCTAAAAGATAATAAATTCTCCATACTACCCCAAACATACCAAAACTAATATAAAGAAAACAAAGAGAGAAGAGATCGAGTAAATATACCTCCGAACCCATGTCTGGTGATGATCTCCTCACGCTTGGAAGTTCCACTAACTGCACATCCCCTCCTAGGGCTGACCTGCATCCAAAAATAAGCAAACAAAGAACTACAAGAATGTTATTCCATATATAATAGTTAGGGTTAGATTTTAGAATGTCAAGAATAAATCAATAAAAGTACTCAAGACACCATCATTTGGGACGGGAAATTGTAATTCTTTTATTCATAATACAAAGATTATACCTTATAATCTAAGTCAGCCACCGTTCCACGAACCTGGTCCAGGATCCTCTTTACCATGCTCCAAGAGCACCTTATATGCAATTCTTCTCTCAACCTTTTGATGTCTTCTATGGAAGGGAATGGGTTAAATGGAGGAAGAAGGGGCTAACAAGGGAATGCTGAGGCAATTTCTCACAAAAGGCAACAATATCTTGGGCAAGGAGGGGAAGTGAAATCGGACAAAGTTTCCCTATTATTATGCTTAGATTTTAAATGAGAGCCCAAAACCTCCTTTTATATGAAAAAAAGATGGTTATTCGGTTAGGTGACGGGATATATTAGGTGGATTAGTTGGGAAACTTCCAATATCCCATCAATTTCAATGAATTCCTTGCAACTTTTTATTTTTTGCAACTTTTGCAAGTATACATGGGTTGTAATGGTGCATCATGCATATGTACGTGAGCTGTAGTGGTGCAACAAGTGTATGTACGTGGGATATAATGGTGTAGGGTGTGTATATCTACCAAAAAATGGTTTTTTAAGAAGATCTTCTCAACAGTGCTTTGGAAAAAAACTCAAAGTAAGAGGGCCAAGGCCATGCATGCAAGAGTAGGGAATTTTAGGGCTATAACAAATAACCCCTAATGTGTGAGGTCAAGAGACCAATTGACAACTGAAATACATTACAATATCTTCACCAATGTATGAAATCGAGTGAGCCCGGGACCATAGTTCGGGAGTTGCCATCAGCGAAACAACAATTGTCTCTTCGAGGAGGGCATACCCATGCTCGGGATGAAATAAATCATTGATTCCAATAAAATACACTGCAGATCCATGTCATATAACTATATAAAGTGTATTCGTGAGAAATACACAATGGATCTACATCTCAAAATCAGTCGAATATATACAAGTAGAGTATCCATATTCAATAAGATAGTGACTCCTGATGGTTGGAGATGAGGCCTTCAGAACTTGAGCAACAAATTCAAGATCTTGAAAACTTAGGTAGGAGTACAATATGAGTGTATAACTCACTACACTGAGGTCTTCGACGACTTGTCGAGAAAAGACATGAGGATCTTGATGATCAGGCAGAGAACTTCGTCGATCTTGAATTAGGACTTGACTAGACTCTTGGGATGGTCGACTCATGAGGTCAAGAGATAAACTGCAGAAAGGTCGACTCAGGTTGAGTGAAACTTCCCTTGGATAAAAGCACGAAAGATGATCAGACTTAGGCAACATGACATTGACATAAGTTCACGATGCAGGAGGAAACACAAGCTCTCCATGTGTTTGGAAGAGTAACCAAACAGAGGAGGACACAACTATATTTAGCGAGAACAACTTCCTAAGGTCATACTAGATCCCAATGCTTGATGAACAAACGAAAAGATGTGCTTTGTCCAAGGGCGACTCTTTGTGCTGCGAAAAAAAGAATACATATTTCCCGTCCACTGTTTTTGGAATATTTGATTTTTTTTGTCTTTTTCAATTTTTTAAGAGCTTGAAAATTAATAAAAGAATGCTATGTTACAAAGGAGGAACGAGTGTCACAAACAAGCATACTAGTTCCAAGTGCAAGGAACATACTAATACTCAGAGCAAGGAGACATGTGCAGGAAAAGGACACTTGGGGAAAATTCCTCCCTGAATCAAGGTGTCAAGTCGTAGAGGAAAAAAGTGCTACAAGGCTTGCGTATAAGGCATGCTTCAAAGGTTCAATTGAGAGCAACATGGAGCCGACATTAGGCCAAAGACGCAGAGATGAAAATTCAATTAAGAAAGACACAATGAGACTCCCTTCCATGTAATTTTTACAAGCCCAGAGAAGGTAAGCTTGATAGTTGTTTCACATTTAGAGAGTCTAAAAAAATGTAAGAGAAGACTCCAGGGAGTACCTTTTTCGGAGATAGTCTAGTCGGTTCGAAAAAGGGGTAAAATTGCACCAAAAAGACATCTATTCTAAACCATTTTAACGAGTGTGACAAAGACAAGATCACTCGACAATCTTTTCAATTTTAAGGAGTCTAAAAAGAGCTTAACTATGGACTCACAACCTTTTTCTGAGTTTAGTCTCCTTAGTCCAAAAAAGTATAAAAGTTACCGAGGAGAAATCTCCCGAGGCGTAACTTTTTCTATTATAATCTACAGGCTGGAAAAAGGGTTAAACTCATGCAAATATATGTTCTTCTAGACCAATGTAATGAGTGTGAAGGAACAAGGTCACTTGACAATCTTTTCAATTTTATGGAGTCTGAAAAGAGCTTAACTATGGACTCTGTGGAGGTTCCTTTTTCGTAAGTAATCTCCAAGGCCCAAAAAAGGTGATAAAACAAAACCAAGGTGAATGTTCCTTTTTCAAAAACTTAGTCCCTCAGGCCCGAAAAAGGGTTAAAATTACGCCTGAGAATACTCTTCTAGTGAACCGAAGTTCCTAGAGCATACCTTTATTTGTGAAATTAATCGTCCGAACTGAAAAAGGGTAAACTACCATTGGATAGATGTGCCTTCAAATTTGAGTTTGGAGAGCATGAAGGGAAATAAGATTGCTCGAAAATATTTTCATGTTTAGAGAGACTAAAAATGGATTAAAGAAGACTCCACGGGGCTACTTTTCTTAGTTAATCT
>CBVK0100543794.1:0-17323 GCA_900067695.1 Picea abies | reverse complement strand
CCGAAAATAATCCGGATCAAATTTTTTGTCTTTCATGCAAATTTTCTAAAATATATTTTGGCTTATGCTACTTCGCATGAAAATAAACTTTTGTTGGTTGCGACATTTCTCATGACTGAAATATTTGTTAAGATGTGACTTATCACATCATGTATAATTTTCATTTCATGTGACATATTGTATTGCTAAAAAGTTTCATTTCATGCGACACATCACATGTTCAAAATTTCCTTTGGTGTGACATATCACATCCATGATATTTCACATGGTTGAAAACTTTGTCAAGTCATGACATATTGCAACACATAAAAGTTTCTTTTGTGCAACATATTGCATCATCAACCTTTCCTTCATTGCGAATAAGTGCAAATTGCACCTAAAATTCCTTTGGAAATGGCATATCACATTTCTTGAAACTTTCGTTTGTCGTGACATATCACAACGCAGAAAAGGTTGTTTTTGCGTGACATGTTGCGCTTTCCCAAAGCTTTCCTTCTAACATATCTCATCTTCCCAAACTTTCCTTTTTCAAGACATATCACATCAGGTCAAAGTTTCTTTCTGCATGACACAACGCACTTTCTCAAACTTTTCTTCATTGTGGCCTAATGTGTAGCACACTGAAAATGCTTCTAGTTGTGACATTACATCGATCCGAGCTTTAATTTTTCATGACATATGGCATCACGAAAAATTTTGTTTATGTGTGACACATTGAACTTTCTCAAGCATTCCTTTATTGTGAGAAATGCAAAATTTCTAAAATGGTATTGTGTAAAGTGGTTTTAATAACAAGAGGAAACCAAAACCTTTTAAACTGAAAGCATGGCCACTTATTCATCCAACAACCACCAAGATCCATGGAATTTTTGGACAACCATACTTATCCCATTTGGAAAACTTGCAAAGAGTTCAAGAGGAACCATGAACATTATAAATATTTATGATCCAACAAGTTGAGTGAGTGCACTTCTTCAATTTGGATTTGAAATATTATTGTGTGTAAAGGAGCTCTTTATTTCAATGTATTTGAGTACTTACATCACTAGAAAATAGGTTCTTGATAGGATTTTTTGGATTATGCATCTTCTCCCACATCTATCGATGGTCAATCTACCAATTTTTTAATGTTGCGGCTTAAGCTCTCATGGGGGTGTTTGCATATAACTCGCTAAGGTGTTGAGAAGGAGTTACACGTGCAATGCATAGGTGTCCACATCATTTCCTTTCATGCATTTTCTTTCATGCATTTCCTTTTGTGCGACATGTCACATCACTTGGAAGTTTCCTCTCGTGTGACAAAGGAAGTGTGCATCCTTCCAAAATCAAGTGTAGGCACATAAACCAAATTTCCAAGTGTGTGAATGACGACCAAACCTTCAAAATTTGTTGTTTTAAATATAAAATAAAATAAATAATGTCATTGGACTTGTATGTGCATATTTAAAGGACTTGAAAGAAGAAAAAAATGAAGAATGCTTAGGATAATTTATCTTTTGTTGGGCTTACAACCATTTAATGCTACTTCTCACATCCATAAATTTTCATCTCCCCTGTATCAGATGCTATCATAGAAATGTCATGGTTGGTTAAACATGTTTAAGTGTGTTAAAGATTAATTATTGTTAACTAAAAGTGACTATGGTTGAGTATGATGGTTGAATTTGGTTGAGTAGAGATCATAATGATTAGCTATGGTTGATTGTAGGTTGACTTTGGTCAACTTTGTGTAACAATGGTTGACTATAGTTGATGATGTTTGACTATGGGTGATGATGGTTGACTATAGTAGGCCTTATGGATAGTGCTAATGATGGTTGATTGTTGTTGACAATAATTAACTTAGGTTCATTACAGTTCCTAATGGTTCAACATGGTTGATTGTAGATTGAGTATGGTTATCTTAGATTGATTGTGGTTAACTATAATTTATTATGCATGATAGTGTTTGGCCATAATTAATTTTTTTTTAGTGTATCAAATATTAATTGTTGTTAATTGAAAGTGACTATGGTTGAGTATGATGGTTGAATTTGGTCAAGTAGATATCATAATGGTTAACTATGGTTTATTGTAGGTTGACGTTGGTTAACAATGATTGACTATGGTTGAAGGTGGTTGGATATGGTTGACTATAGTGGACCATGTTGATAAGGTTGATCATTTTTATGGTTGAATATTATTGATCTTGTTTGACTATGGCTAATTATTGTTGATAATAGTTAACTTTGGTACATTAAGGTTATTAACAATTAATTATGGTTGATTGTAGATTGAGTATGGTTATCCTTGGTTGATTGTGATTGACTATAAATGATTATGGTTGATAGTGTTTGACTATGGTTAAACATGTTTGAGTGTGTCAAAGATTAACTATTGATGAGTAAAAGTGGTTATGATCGAGTATGATGGTTAAATTTGGTGGAGTAGAGATCATAATGGTTAACTAAGGTTGATTCTAGGTTGACTTTGGTAAACTTTGGTTAACAATGGTTGACTATAGCGTGTGCTTGAATTTTATTTACATTGGCTAACAATCATTGAGTATAGTATGTGGTTAATTTTGGTTCAGTTTTGTTTACATAAACTTTGATGAGTAATGTGACATAACCATTTATGAACAATGTAATGCGACATAAGTCAACCAAGATGAACGTTGCAATGTGACATAACCCTTGATTAATATCACAATGCAACATAACCATTGACGAACATAGAAATTCAATATAAGTCAACAAAGAGGAACGTCACAATGCAACATAACCATTGATGAATGTTGCAATCTAGCATAACCCTTGAGGAATGTCAAAATGAGACATAATCCTTAATGAACATTGCAATGCAACATAACCATTGAGGCACAGAGTAATACAACATGAGTCAATGAAGATGAATTCTATAATGCAACATAACAACTAAGGAATGTCACGATGAAACATAATAACTTTGCACAAAGTTTTCCTTAGCGAGACATCTTGCAGTTGCTCAAAATTTCTATTTCTACAAAACATAAAGGAAAAAATGTCCTTTTAAAGGGGGCGCATAACTATTTGACTGTGACAAGTTTTAGTTTTGAAAATTATGGAAGAAATGATATTTTGTATTTTCATTTGGGTTGGACCTCGTCAATCCAAAATTTTGTTTTCGCATCTTCCAGAAACTTGAATGATTGGGAGAAGTGTATTAATGGGTTTTGACAATTTTCATTCTATAAAGAACTCTATTCAATAATTGAAATAGACAGTAATTTGCAACTTTATTCAAAATTTGAAATAGACTATCATTTTCTCTCCATGAATTAAACCATGATTGTCTCAAAAATAAAAACAAATACAAATTTATAGAAAAGAATCGATAGGTTGACCCTTTGTTAGAAACCTTAATCACTAATAGTGAAATAAACATAAAAAATAATTTACTATACACAAGTTAAACTATTATGGTCTCCCGAAAATACATAGAGATTAAAGGTTGTTATATGAAACTTAAATACACAAATACAGAGAAAATAAACTTCATTTGTAGGTTGAGGGTGCAAGTTTGGCACGTGGATTGAGAATAAAGGTTTGTGTGGTGCAATGTATCACACCACAATTTTTGTGGGTGCAATGTACTTTGCATCATACCAATACCCTAAGTAGCCTTAAGATACTCTTAGGCGATTTTGAGGTCCAAGCACAAGGTTATGACTTTATGAAGTTTCCAACAGCTTTATTTCTCTTTCCATGATAGCATCTATATGGTGACATGTAAGCTATTCCACATGGAATATGTACTATTCTTCTATGGCCACCCCTTTGATTCACATTTATCGAGGAAAATTCCCTTCCTCTAGCATTGAACCATGCAAAATATTTCCTTATTCCCATAGTTCGCTTCACAAATCTTTCTTATTGCAATAAAAACATTTTTCATCTGTGGTATGTTGCTCTCTTGAATATTTTCTATCCTACATTGAGGTGTATCAAAATGTTGAAAATTTTGTCTTTGATGACATATAGTGTGAAGTTGTTTTTCACGCGATATATCACAACCTCTAGATTTATTTATTTTGTCGCGACACATCCTTTCCTCTTTGCCTTCTTTCCCATATCACATCTTGAGAATTTTTTTGTAGATACCATACAAGGTTTTCAACTAAAAACTGAGTTCAAGATCACATTCTTCTCGTTGATAGATTTCCATGGCCCATATCGCATCTTGAGAATTTTTTTGTAGATACAAGACAAAGTTTTCAACTCAAAACTGAGCTCATGATCACATCACTCTTCTTGTAGAGAAATTTCCATTGACTGTACTCTTGCACAAATCTAACTTCTCGGCACAAAGTTATGAACTTTTGAATTTTTCGCAAGAAAAATGTAAAGCACAAATGCCTCCACCTATGCATCCAACCTCTCGAAGCATGAAGTTTTGCATTTATTATTGAAACAACAATGTGTTGACGGACATTTTTGACACACCATCAATGGGAAGGGAAGATCGGGTCTGGGGTTGTCTATTTAACCCAAACCGTTTGGAATAATCTACCCTGACGGGTTTTATGGCTCTGTTAGCCAACTAGGATTTTAAAATAACTAAAAGATGTGAAATAAATATATGTACATTTATATCTAACAATACACTAATACAATTTCTTAAATAATAGTAGTATTATATACAAAAGATATGTACAATTAAAAGGTTTAAATAAATCCTCGTGAAAATGGTTGTTTTCAACTAATGGATCAAAACAAGGTGAAAAAAAAAATAAAAAAAAATTATACTATAAATAACAAGATAATAAACAATGAATGAATAAGATTATAAATGATATAATGATAATGGACAAAGCATTTAACGTTTAAATATTGTAATCATTATCCATTCACAAATCAACAAATCAAACAAGATATAAACTAATTAGCCTAACGTTGATCAATAGTACTAAGCTATATTCATCTTTATGTGTTTGTATAAGCTCCACTTAACCTGTGTCAAGTATAAATCTATGACAAAAGAAAGAACGATACTTCCTGAAACAACTCAAGGAAGTCTTTTGAGTTTCAAAACAGATTTGTGATGATAGAAAGACAAATAAATTTTATCTCATGTGACTTTAAAATGTCCAATAGCTAAAAGTGAAATAAAATCCAAACCTCAGCAAGTGGTATTATCAACTATCCAACATTAGACGTAAACTCAAAATGTATCAATAGATGACCAGCCACAGATATTAAAGGAACCAAAATATAATGAACCATATAAATGAAAACATAACATGAAAAATTATATGCAGAAAAGTTTAAAACTAGTTCAATACAAATAAAGTTTCATATTTAGAAATTATATGAGAAACAATATTAACATTGCACAGTCTACAAAAGAGAAAAAGCCAAAGAGTAAATTGTATCCCATATAGTTTCAGTATAATAATTTCATCATAAGGCCCAAAAGGAATTTTTGGGATAATAGACTCTTAAAGATTGAAAAAAATAATACATAAATGATAGCAATTAACCATGTATTGATAAAATAGACTAAAGATAATTTAAATCAATGCATAATCAATTATTCAAAGAATATGAAGATATTATAATGAAAACAAAACCATTTTAATCAAGGGACAAAAGCCAATAAGAAACTTGGAATTCCATATTCTTCTTCGAAAATACTGGTCCATTCTCCCAAAGATTCCAACCATCAGTTACTCCATTTGAAAAGAAAAAGGTTTACAAAAGAAATAATATACAAAAAAGAAAGGAAAAAAATCCTCCTCTCAATTTCCTTGATCCCCCACAAATAATTGATTAGAATAAGAATTAATATGATCATGAGTGCAAATTTTCTCCTCTTTATCTTCTGTGCAAAAATCACCATTAATTTGTAATTGATTATATAGTGCAGGATTCATTCCAAAGTGATCCGGAACACATGATTGCATAGCATGATGATAAAAAATATCAGGGTACAAGGAGTAATATGTACAAAAATTGAGGAGACGAAATGCATCTCTTGAAATGATAGGTATATGTGTTTCGAATTGTGGTTTTGTTCCCTTTCCTTGAATAAACTCATCAACCTTTGTTGTATGTTCTTTTAAAGAGTACAAGACGGTTTCTAAGAGACAATTTGGTTCATTATGTAAGGAAAAATGTGAGAGAAAATCACTAGAGATAGATGGTTGATTAATAGTCCGAATAATGATGTTGTTTCCTACTGATTGATCATGCACTTTTTCAACTAAATTAGGGGAAGTTTTATCATCCACATGATTATCAACTTCACATTCAGTCTCTTTTACTTTAGAAATAATTATAAAATCTATGAGAGTGTGACAACTATCCTTTTTTAAAGTCAAGGTTCCTTCCTCAACAGGAGGAGACATTGTTGGAAAAGAGTGATTAGAAGTGACAATTGCATTTTGTAAAATATGATGTTGCTCCTCATCTTCCAAAATGAAAGAAGTTGAAAAAAATTGTGGTGCTTCAAAGTCTTCAAGATCCACATGAAAATTGGAACCATCTTGAGGTTGAATATTAGTACTCAATTTAGATTGGTTAACAATTAATCAATCTTGCTTTTCTGAGAGATAAACAAGATATTGAAACCATTCATCAATAAGAGGCATTTATTTCAAAGAGAATCTAGTACAAACATGTATCAACCTAATTGCAAAATCATTGAATGATTCATCATTTTCTTTCCTTAAGAAACTTAATTCTTCAATTAATTCATCATAATCATCATTGCTAAAATATGATAAAAACTCAATTACAAACTCGGACCAAGAATGGATAGAATTAGCTCAAAAGGATTCAAACCAATATTTAACCCGACCTCGAAAAGTGAGGGAAAACAACCTACATATGAGATTGAGATCAATGATCTTATTCTTTAAGCACTTAAAACAAAATTTAGAAATATGGTCTATTGCAGATGTGTTCCCTTCACCATCAATGATGATTTCTAAAAAGAGATCAACTGTGTTGTTGGGAATAACTGATAATGAGATATTTAAAGCATGTTCCAACACAGTGATTTGGGAAGGAGCCATGAAAAATTAAGAAATTGAATATATTGACTCCAAATAGTTAGCTTGTCATCTAACTTGCCTTCTAGTGCATTATAAGATGATAGAGAAGAATTTACAAATCTGGAATTACGATAGGTTGAGGGGTGAAACATTTAATCATTAAATTTACCTTGGCCCTCCTTCTAGTGCCATTTGTTGACGGACGTTTATGACACACCATCAACGGGAAGGATAGATCTGGTCTGGGGTTATCTATTTAACCCAAGTCGTTTGGTGTGATCTAACCTGATGGGTTTAATGGCTCTGTTAGCCAACTAGGGTCTTAAAAATAGCAAAAGGAAATAAACTAACTAAAGAAAATATTATAACAATCGACACGATAATTACAAATGCTTATCTAAGAATGTGAATACAAATGATTATAAACACTTATATATACAGTTTACAAGGTTTGCATAAAATCTTGCGAAAATAATTGTTTGAAAATGTTTCCGAACAAAATCAAATATAAACAATGCTCTTTCTAATGTTTAAAAATATTACACTAATAAATATTAAGCGAATACAATTGAAACAATGACACAAAAATAGTCAAAGCTAATTAATGCAATCATCATTTCATTCATATATAAACAACTCTAAATAAAAAAAAAACAATGCATCTACTAACCTCTAACTGATCAATCATAATAAACTAAGTTCATTTTCCTGCATTGTATGAGCTCCTATTTGTCTTGTATTAAGAGGAAACCTATGACAAAGACAAATATAAAACTTTGTGAAGAAATTCAAGGAAGCATTTCATGCTTTGGAGTAAATTTAAAACAACAGAAAAATGACTAATTAAATATCATGTGACCTCAAGATGACCAAAACTAAGGACGAAAGAAATCTCAATCCTAAGCATTTAGGTTATCAACCATTTAATAGTAGAAGTAAACTCAAACATAACTAAATGACTGATTGATCACAAGTACAAACTGAAACAACAGATCATGGACAACATTTAAATATTTAACAATATGAAATATCATTATGAAAACAAGACTAAAGCTAAATCAACAATAATAACATCTCATAACATAGAAGTAATAGGAGAATAAAATGAAACAAGCATTGCACAATTCACACAAGTCTAAAGCCAATAGCGAACTGCTTTCCCATATCACTTCAAAATTATATGTCAATACTGTAATCCAGAAAAAGTTGCCCTTCACACTAAACAACAACTACTATTTAAACATGTCTTGGATCAGTAACCTCTTATCATACAAGATAGAGGATGATGCCTGAATATAAGTTTGCTTTACAAAAATAGAATAACAAAGGAACACTCATGTAGGAGTCCTTACATCAAAAAATAATTACATAAATGACATTGTTTTATAAAAATGAGAAATTACTAAGCTATGGAGCACATAAATCCATTATTTATTCTCCTTGAAAATAACATCATAAACTGTTGTTTTCC
Organism: Picea abies; assembly: GCA_900067695.1. Lineage (NCBI taxonomy): Eukaryota > Viridiplantae > Streptophyta > Pinopsida > Pinales > Pinaceae > Picea > Picea abies. The sequence goes on along the minus strand of CBVK0100543794.1, from coordinate 8,837 downwards.
TGAAAATTATAAAACAAAATAGAATTTTAGATAACAATACAAACTAATACTTTCAAATAGACTGGCTACAGAATCTTATGATTCTGTAGCTAGTCTTAAATTAAAAAATTAAATCAAAAAATAAATCTATATGTTTTATTTTTCCAACATAATCAAATAAAAAAGAATCAAAACAACTTATTACCCTTTCAGAGATTAGACAAAGAAGCATCTGACAAGTCTGAATTTATGACAACATTGAAGTTCGTTGAGTTCTTCATAACCACATTACCAACCCATTTAATCTGTTTGTTTTCCCTATGAGTATTGGATTGAATGTGTGCTTTCAATTCATCATTCTCCCTCTCGAGCAAGGAGTTTCGTTCTATCATTTGGTTTAAATGTGCTTGGAGATAGGGAATATCCCTGTACTATCTCTCAACCAAATCCATACATTTTTCATAGTGAACTGATTGTATGGTAGGTAGAGGTTGAGTCTGTTTTGCAGCGGGTGCTTTGGTATGTTCTGTAATTTGCTCCAGATCATGTCGTATACTAGAGAATCCTTCTTGTTTCTTTAGGAATGGTGGGAGATTAGCAATGAAACCGTACTGTATAGCATCAATATTGATTTTGTTTCCCAAGAACTGGGCATCTACATCTTCTCGAGCAAGAAATTTATCGATATCATCATCAGACAAGTGATCATTGACCTCGATCACTGGGATCAAGATAAGATGATCTCGCTGATGATTTCTTAAACTTCTGGATAAAAGCCTGCCTGGTATATTGTTTGAAAAATTCAAATATGAATTGCTTTGTTCCTTATGTTTGTGATTTTTCTTGACAACCGATTCGTTTGGGAAAACCCGAATAGGCTCATAAGTAGGAACAGAAGAAACATTATCCTTTAACACATCTAAAACCTCCTCTAATGATTTTCTGGGCATGAAATCACATCGTGGCTTTTTGCCAAATGGGTTCTGAATAGCAACATAGGTTCGATTTGTGGCCGCATGGTCTTCTTATGGATCAACACACAGGTTTTCGATAGCAGGGTTAGATAAACATGGGTTGGGGTTTTTATTTAGGTGGAGAGACGATTCTATTGCATTCTTGGGTAGAGTGAAATTATTTCTAAACAAGAAATATTCCCAAGTATCCCCAGTCTTGGATAGATTCGAAAACACAAGGATTCGAATAAGACCATGGTGAAAAAGGCTTGACAGTGGGTTAAACTTTTGTCTCTGATAAATCTTAGACATCTTTTGTAGACTCATAAATAGATAGAAAGGCATATTTAACTTGAAACCCAAAAAAATCATCAGCAAAAGAATGTGGTACAAGAAAATCAAGCCATATCTACCTTCGCAGGTTATGAATTTCTTTAGAATTAGAAGTTGGTCGTGTCATTGGGGTATGAAGAGAGTAATTAGTGTACCTTTTGGGAAGCACCTCAATTTCTTAGATACCATGAGAAAATTCCAGGGCACGCGTTCGATTTTTCCATTTTTGAACCATCGTTGTCCCTCTTAGGATAATCCTGTATCTTGTGTTATGGAATCCTCCTCTATCACTTCGAGTTGTAGATCCCCAATCTTAGCCTTGAAGCCATCAAAATACTGAGCGAAATCCTGGGCCACAGCGATGTTATAACCCTCAAACCTTCCGATGAAAAAGTTCCAGCCATGTGCCACAATATCACCTACGGCATCATCATGAGCGAGGAGGGCTTGCGAACCATTGGGTTCAATTCTTACCAAGGGATCCATGGGTACTATCACATAGACACAACAAGGGCAGCGAGAGGCAGGTTGTTTTCTCCAACACACAAACAACATTAAGAGGTCTGTAAAATTAGGAGATGCCCAATACCTAAGGACTCGAGAGGCTACCATAACTGACAATTTGAGCTCCGATTGGGTAAGAACCAGAGAACACGCATGATACTAAACCATTTTGCGAAATGAATACTAAACTCAAAAACCACTACTTACCTCCTCCAACAATGAATGTGAGTCTGAGTTATGCAAGACAAAAGGGTGATGTGGAATGTAAGTACGTCAGTCCTATACTAGAGTGATAAGATCGTGATACGACTGGTAAGAGCAAGATTCATATTTCGTATTTAACCAAAGGTTCTACACAATGAAGCTTATATCAAATGTAAAAATCACATAATCAAAAATAAAATCGATTAAGTCATGTCTCCAAAAGTGTATGAATCAAATGTTATGATAATGGATCAACGAATGAAAAGGTAGGCTTACAAGCTTTTAAGTTTATAAAAATATATATTCCCTTGAAGTGTAATCCCTTTTGCAAAAAGAACCAAAGAAATCACAAATTGTATAATGATTACTCAAGACAAACTTTTGCTCTAATTTCATGCTTTCAGTCATGAAATTAAACAAGACAAACGATAGATTAAAAACGAAAAACTCTTATACTCAGCTAGGCCAAATGAATCTCTCCAAAGCCAAAAAATAGAAAAGTTTGTAAGGAGAAGGAGGAAGCTACAAAAAAAATATATCCCTTGGCGACATGATAAAAATTGACAAGAGCTGTTGGCTGCCAACACAATGGTAAAAGATTGATGTGGCAAGATCCAAACGAAGCAATGTTCGTCGAACAGATATGAATGCTAGAGAGGGTTCCATACATCAAATCCATACATCCACTTCTATAAGAGGTTATCTATAAGAAATCAATGGTTCATATCACTGCAACATGTCGCATCAAGACATGGATTTTTGTAGGGAAACGCCTTACGATGTAATTAATAAATTAATTAATTGTTTTAGTTTTCTTAAATTCAACACCATTGGATTAAATGAAAAGTTATGTGAATGGATTTTGGTTTTGGTCTATTGATTCGTGATAGAATATTAGCTCATGGCATGTTTTAAAACACTCATCCATCAAATTTAATTTAAAAGAATATTTAATTTTTAGATGTTTATCCTAAAACCCTCACTGAATTATTTAATTTTTGTATGCCATCATAAAATGATTACTAAATTGATAAAAATCTAATTGATATGTTGATGTAAATTGCAATTTCTTAATTCAAAATTACACCTTAGAGAGGAAGAGAAACAAAACGTAATTAAAAATTTAATTAAACATCCCATTGATAGGTGGATGTAAATTGCAACTTCTTAATTCAAAATTACTACCTTGGAGAGGAAGACAAACTAAATCTAATTAAAATATTAATTACAACCAAACTAATAACAGAGATTGATGTGAGGTGTGAATTTGTTCTTTTATGTAAATATATTTATATTTATCATGACAACTAGATTAATGATAGAGATTGATGTATTTTCTTTTAAAGTTGCACTAAGCAAAAGTGAATCAGGTCAGCTAACATGATTAGATTAAAAATATATATATAAGATATTTGGTACTACTAGGCATCCGAAATAAACTTGAGGGAGGGACCCTGGGAGGAAGATGGCTTTCGAATTCTGGTATTGGCGGGATACCTGATTTAGCAGTTTTTTACTGTAACGATTATCAAACATGGTGGATTTCCGGTTTTAAAAACTGGATAGCTTGGGTATTGGAGTGTTGATCCTTGTAATAACATTGCTAGCATATGATTCTCATTCTTCCGGTAGATGTTTCTTCCATCTTTTTCATATTTTTGGTTCTTTAGGTAGGTGTTTGTGTGTCCACTATCTAATACCTCTATTTTAGTGATCCTTGTGACAGTAGAGGACTTTAGACTTGCTTACTGTTACATGCTAACCCTGGGTTTATTGTTTACTCTGTGGGTGAGTTACCCTTTTGGATAATTGTTCCGAAGTCTTGTCTTATTATTATTTTTGTTGTAGCATCAGGAACTTGTGTTTTAGGTGGTTAATTGTAGATTCCTCTCTGAGTATTGACATTTACTCCTCCGAGTATTGACATTACTCCCCTTATCTCCTTGGAAACTGGGGTTACCCTCATCCGTTGATCTCGGTCTTTAGATTCGTGTGATCATGAGTGAAGTCCATATGGCACTTAGTCGATTGGAGATGATTAATAAGGAAGTAAATGCATTATTAAATGAGCAAGAGGACACATTTTGGCAGGTGGCTAGTGATACTTCTAGCTTTATTGGAGAGACCTCTCTTAGTACTCTTCCTGGTAGAAATTTTTTCTCTGCGAAGCCTTCTAAACCGAGCCCCGATAGTGGTAAACTCTCAGGTTTTGCACCTACTTTGGATACGTTTTTACCTTCTCGTGGTGATTCTTTGAGAGGGGTAAGAAACCTGGTGTCGGGGTGCAACTCTCAGAAAGGGGAGGGAAGCTCAGCTTTTTTACCTTTGAGTCTCAAAGCTAAGAGTGTGGCTACTATCCACAAGGGACGTAGACAATGGGTGGCAAAACAATTGGTAAAAAGAATGGTCCTAGGCTCTGATATTGGCCTGGAGGACACTTGTCAGTTGGCCCTTTGTGGGATGGTGGGTACATTTGCCGGCAGTAATTTAAGTGTAGAGAATTTTTCTATCTGGTTAGAGCGGACTTGGATACGTGTCATTGGTTATGTTCTAGAAGTTTTTTTCCTAACTAAATGATGGTTAGGGTTTATGTGAAACTTTGCTAAGGATGTAGCTATTTTGTTAGAGGGGACATGGGTAAATGGCACAAATAGTCTCATGCTCAAAAAGTGGAGGGTTGATTTCAACCCAGAAACTGAATACTTCTCCTTACGCCATTTCTAGGTTTTGTTACCAGCACTCCTGTTGTTCTTATGAAATGAGGGGGAACTGTTGGAGATAGAAAATGCACTAGGAAAATTCTTAATGGTGGATAGAGTCAATCTTAGAGCTTCTGCCCACAAAGTGTGTAAGGTTTTAGTAGAATTAGACATTCACCATGGATTTCCAGAGTCTTTAGATATTGAATGGAGGGGTTTACACCTTCTTCAAAGTTTGGATTACCTTGGTATCCCTTTTCGGTGCAACTACTATCGGAGTACATCACACCTCAGGAGAGATTGAAAAGGTATAACTGTTGATGATATGACACAGGATGATACGTCTCAGTATTTAAGTGAGCCTAACTTATCATTGGAGACAGACTTTACTGTCTTCGTAGTGCCACAACCTGTTGGTGAAGAAAAAAGTCACAAGGAATTTCAAAATTCAGTGTCGGGTAAGCTTCTAGCTCATTGCCCTGTCTTTTTCAATTCCTTGTATGTTTGGGAAAGAGAAGTTGTAAACTCATAAGATTGGCTTCAGAACGTAACCATGAAGGCCTCTCCTTATCTCTCAAGAGTTAAGGACTATAATGGATTACCGGACCGGTCTTCGAGTAGCCCTAATCTTCTGTGTTCTAACCCTGTTACCTTTCCAACTATGATTCCTGAGGCCAACTCAGTCAACATTTCTTCCACAGGAGATAAGGTAAATTCTTGTAGTCCTTCTATTGATCTGGTCGCACAAACTACTGTACCTGACTCCTTGCAGTCTTCTCCAATATTTTCGAACAATCCTATTTGCCCTCTTGGCTATAGGGAACCCGAGGAGGGGGAGTCCACACTTTCAGCAGTTCTAGATTCCTTACTTCCTTTTATTATTGACGATTATTCTTTTGTGAAGCTACTAGTGTTTCTGGGGAAGTTAGTCCTTTTTGAAGATTCTGGGAGTGAGGAAGACAACTATTCGAAAATTGCCTCTGAAAAGGCGAGGAAAGAATATGCTTGGTCAAGGGGATTGGGTGTTGATACTTCCCCGATCAAAACAAGAAGTTCCCGTAAGAAGTCGTCACTTGCTACAGTTGTTCCTTCTAGTCAGATTACTTCCACCGATGGTGGGGCCTTTAGAGATTTGAAGGCCCTAGCTCAAAAGAAGTAATGATCCTTCTTTCACTAAATCTAAGAGGGACAGGTGGCACCCTAAAAGATTCCTCAGTTCGATGTGTTCTAGATAAGACCCGTCTGAATATCATGTTTTTTCAGGAGACACTTGTTCATTCAGAAAAAGCTTGTTCCTTCTTTCATTCACTTAGACCAACTTGGTTATGTTGTGCAGTTAACTCAGTTGGCACTTCATAGGGCTTATTGGTCTCGTGGGATCCCAATTTTTTCAATTTAGTTTCGTTTCTTACTTGTGGTGGAATATTATTGTCAGGTTTATGTTTAGAATTCAGAAGAGAGATAAATTTCTTGAATGTTTACAGTCCTTGCTTGGAGCACAAACAATTATAGGAGAAGTTGGCTACATCAGGATTATTAAACATTAAGAGTCTTATCCTTGCTGGTGACCTTAACTTGACTTTATCCTCTGATGAAATCTAGGGAGGTAATGTATTATTGGGTCAGTTGTCTCTATATTTCGAGAATATTTTTCTTACTAAAAAGATGATTGACATGGTACCAGGGAGAAGAATGCCTAACTAGCAGAATCGACGTTCGGGGAATCATTTCTTCGCCAAAAGGTTGGATAGATCTTTCATGTCTAAATATCTTATTGAGTCTGTTGGTATTTATAGAGCCTGGGTGGAGTACCCGTTCATATTCGATCATGCACCAATCCTTCTTCAATTAGATCTCCCGTCAATGTACAAAGCTTACCCTTTTAAGTTCAATCCGCAATGGTCTCAGGAGATAGATTTCACATTACTATTACAAAAGTTGTGGAAAGATCCTAATTATCTTACTGAGCCAGGGAAACAAAAGTGTTTGGTCTGGAAACTTAAAGACTTGATGATTATTACTAAATGCTGGAAAAAGTCCCAACAGAAGCACAAAAATGCTCGACTTAATAGTCTGGAGCATGAGATCTCCTTCAGAATTGAGAATTTGGCGGAGGGTTTGAGTACTTCTCTGTTGGAAATCTCACTAGAAGATATGGAGAAGCAGAGAAATACACTACTAAAGGAATCATAGGAGATTTGGCATTAGCACAATCATGCGATCTGGATCAAGAGCGGTGACCAAAATACAAAATTTTTCCACAAATTTGCGAGCTTCAGAAGAAATTCAAAATATCTGTGGGAAATACTTGGTGACCAAGACCAAGTTTATAGGGGTCAAGAGAAGATAAAATTAGCAGCAATGAATCATTTTAAATATTTTTACAAGGAGCAACAAGGATCCTCAATTACAGAACAAGTCATGGTGGTAGCACTTTTTCCTAGAATGCTTGATGAAACTGAAGCTGAGGGACTTTTCAAGCTGGTGGATAAACAAGAATTACTGAAGGTTTTAAAAAACTTTAAAGTGGACAAGAGTCCAAAACTGGATGGTTGGATAGTGGAGTTATTCAAGCATCATTTTGAAACTATTGGGGATGATCTGTTGGATATGGTGGAAGAGTCTAGGAAAAAGGGTTTTATTCTAGGTACCTTAAACTCTACTTTCATTACACCGATTCCTAAAGTTAATAAACCCAACCAGTTTGGAGACTTTAGACTGATCTCGCTATGTAACTTAAGTTATAAAATTATTTCAAAGATAATAGAAGACCGAATAAAACCTTTTTTATCAAGATCTTTATCTAAGGAACAATTGGGTTTCCTTCAAGGAAGATAGATTCAAGATGCTATAGGTACTATGCATGAATGTATCCATAGTATTAAAAAGAAAAAATTTAAATCCCTAGTTTTAAAATTGGATTTACAAAAAGATTATGATTGTATTAATTGGGATATGTTGCAAATGATTCTCCTCCAGATAGGTTTGGTATAGAATATGACTCATTGGATTATGAGCTGTGTGATTTCTTCTACTTTCTCAATGCTAATTAATCGGGAGGCTACCAACTACTTTAAAGTGGCCGAGGTCTTAGACAAGGTTGTCCCTTATCTCCTCTTTTATTTATTCTATTTATGGAAGGTTTGAGTTTGATGCTGAAAGAAAGCCAAAATGTTGGAAGATTGGCCGGAATAAAAGTTTCAAGGACTTTAAAGATTTTACATATTCTCTTTGTTGATGATGTAGTCATTATGACTAACGCAAATATGCAGGAATGGTGGGAAATCTATAAGATTCTTAAAAGTTTTTGTTTGTCTTCTAGAATTTCTATTAATGCATCTAAATCTACTTTTCATCAAGAGGGATTAACGGATCAGGAGATGTTATCGTATAAAGCTCTATTCCCTTATAATTTTTTAGGGATGGATCAGGGATTCAATTATTTGGGGTTCTATATTAAAGCTGGATATCAACATAAAGAAGAATGGAGCTGGTTGATCAAAAATGTGGAAAAAAAGATTAGTAACTGGTGTTACAGGTGGTTATCCATAGGAGGCATATTCACACTGTTGAAAGTTGTTTTAGAGAGTCAACCTATTTATTGGTTGTCACTAGCAGTGGTCCTTATTTCTGTAATAAACTCGTTGAGAAAGTTGATATATAATTTCCTTTGGCATAGAACTAATGAGTCTAATCATTTTCATTTGTGTCATTGGGATCAAATCACACTTCCTAAATCCTTTAGAGGAAGGGGCATTGTAATGTCCCCACTTTGGGACATCATCACAGTGCAGAGGTTTATGATGACCAGAGTAGGCAGATGGATGTTATGGCGAGTACAAGGATTATTGAGAGGCATTGTGGGGTCCATCTTCCATTGTTCATCATATTCCATCATTATGAGCCATGCCGCATAGGTTGGCTTTGTTTCCATTGCATTCCGACGATTTCCATGATTTTGACTATTTTGAGCTATAAGCTAACTGAATTCATTGAAGAGGTCATTTTGGGCACATTACTTGGAGGAACCTCTCAGTGTAATAGCTCATTGGAATCGAGAGAAGAAACACTACAGGATGGGATGGTGAGAAGTGAATTCCAGTGGCCAGGGAAGCCACAAGGAGAGATAAGGTGTTTTTCAGAGGTAAAAAGGTTAATTAATTAA
>CBVK0100543793.1:0-17323 GCA_900067695.1 Picea abies | reverse complement strand
TTTTTCTTCCCTGGAGTAATCAATGGAGAAGTAATCATAAAGTTCAAACAACAAGATGACGAAAGACAGGCCAACAGGACTGAATTGTCTATTCAGTATTAATGGCCAAACGGGGAGTGTGTAGGGCATCTCCTTTCTAGAAAATGACTAAAACAATCCGGGTATGAGTGTAAATGTGAGGATGAACTGACAATCATGCAGTAAAGAATATATATGTAAAGCAGAAAAAAGAAAGAAATTCAGGTCACAATAAGAAGATCCAGTTGGCCAAGCAACCTATGACCATCATGTGCTCTAGAGGGAGGAGCCTGAATCAATCACTATGGAATTACCAATGACATGTCTGATAATGTGTTCTAGAGAAAGGCCTAGACTAAAGAGAGCTTGCTGGCAGAGGTAGGATGTTAGGGGTTCGGCACAGGGGTTTATCGATGGGTTAATTGGGCTTAGGGTTTAGGGTTTATCCATGGTTTAATTGGGCTTGGGGTTTGTTGATTTGAGTAGATTGTTTTGAGCAGATTAGGGTGATACAATCAGAAAACAGAGATCTTTGGAGATTGAGCACTTTAGTGAAAGAGGTTACATATAGTTTTTGTGCTTAGGAAAACAAGAGAGTTTCCAACAGATTTCTATCCCCACAATTAGTAGATAGCAGTATACTCCTCAAAGGACAGTGGTCAACAGTCTAACTGGCAGATTTTTGAAGTTTTATTGGTGAATAACAACCTATTCCCAGGGAGTTTTGATCATTGCTAGAGGACAACATTTACATCCCATGGTAAAGGAGCACTGTAGTGGTATAATTCTAGCAAATTTTGCAAATAATGATTAGTACACAGTGAGATTGTGGAAAAGGAGTGCTCAACTACAGATGTCACACATGCATACATGAAGACTACAACAAGAACAACAATGATGAAGATGTTTAGGACTTACTTTCATTGAGTTATGTGGTATTACTGAAGGGGACAGTAAAGTCATCGAGAGGGTGCACTTTAGAGGGTATTGAATCAACATATTTTAGCATTTTAGGTATAAATGGTAGTGTATTCTTGAAAGGACAGAGCTGCAGTAAGCTGTTTACAGCAGATTATAGTGTTATTTGTCTTGTTGGCAGTGACTTAAGTCATGCACAGTGAATAAAAGAGCAATCAACCTTCCAACATTTGCATACTAATTATTCCAGGTTTACTCCAGTTTTCTTCTACACATTTAGAGCAGGTCTATAGTTGTACAAGGACCGAGACTTGTGCATGCATGCTAGTTATGGCAAGCTACCAAAAGGCTGCACTCCAATAAGGTTTAAACAAGAAGTTTTTATTAGTAAGGGTATTTTCTAGCAGATTCTTTCATCAAGGCTTACCCTTTCATAATCAACTAGTGTCACCTGTAGAGTTCACACATCCTATTCAGATTCAAGTTCACATAAAGATACCATCCATGTAAAAGTCATTTCACATCATTAGCTCGACAAAACATTGATTCCCTATAAAATAACTTGTGAGCAATAGCCAACACTCAAACATATCATCACATTCATGTTAGCTAATTGATGAGTAGGAAGTAAACCAACAAAAAACATTAACAAAGCTTACCAGACAACTGCCACAATAGTTCTTTCTAATCCATACACTCATAAGTGCAAGAATCACAGGAAAATTGGCATCTGAATTAGTCTCTAAAGCTTGATCATAATATCATTTTGCCAAGTGCAAATCAAAAGGAAGGCCTTCTCCATGTTCATGCATGTATCCAAGGTTGAACATAGCTTGGGCATTTGCCTCGGAATGAGCATGCATATAAGCCTCCGTAGCACGCTCAAATTCTATGTCAGTGCCATGCAAAGGAAGACAGAAAGTCAAGAGCAAATCTCATGACCTATAAAAGTTGCCCTGGCATTCATATTGAGATCCCTAGAGAAAAGAGAAACTCACCCTACCATAACAATAGGAATCCCCAATTAAAAGTGTTGTATGCTCATTACCCTGCTCTAATGCATGCCACCAAAGGGTGTGCACATGTTGATGTCATTCAACATCACTGCAGAAACCTGACTTCCCTATGCATATATCATATTCCCCAAACTTGTCAAGAATCCATGCCGCATTACTCTGTGCAACCTCGTATCCAAGTTTAGCAACTCTCGAGTACAATAGTAGAGCTCTGCCAGTTTGGCATTTTAAGTAACACTCTAAAGCCCATCTTAAAAAGGATCCCCAAGGTCCTTTCTCTGCAACAATGTTATAGAATGTAGAGGCCTACCACCAAAGTAGAATCTTTGTTAACATTAGCATTAATACTGCAACCTTGACCAGTTAAAACAAAGAATCTTTGTTAAAATTGGTATTACTTATTAGACTTACTTATTACTGGCAAGTTAAAACTGTTTGGTTGGCATCACTTAATACATGTTAAGTGAATAAGTATCATCATTACTAACTCTTGTTTGACTAACTCAATCAAAAGAAAGAACACCCATAAAAAATTTCAAACTCATTATCTACAGAGTCAGATAAACCTTATCATTTGAAGATACAAGACTTTGTAAAAGAACCTACGAAACTTGTAGAAAACACCAGCCAAACAATGCAAACATAGAGATGTAACAAGATGAAAAACTGCATATAGAAAGACAAAGCAAGAGTAACCTACCATCTTAAAATTCTTTTTCAGACCAATCCCTTTCTGGAACATTTTTGCTAATTGATAGAATGCCTTTGGTTGACCAGAATTAGCTGCTGTTATAAAATACCTAGAATCCTTTCCTCAAAATCTCTCGTCTCCTCAAATCCCACTCTTCCATTGAAAATTTTAAAAGGGACTGTTCATTTCAGAAATTCTAGGTTTAGAAGATTCAAGTCAAGTGAAAATTTTCTCAGATAGAATGAATAACCATGAAAATGCTTTTCCATGGTGGTCTGCCCCACCTGTACGGCATGAGTTTCAATGGGATGAGGCCAGTTGCAAGTCCTGGGTGATTTGGGCACAACAGCCATCCCTCAGAACAAACACCTAAGCCAAAGGAAGTCCACTCTTTGTAGTGCAACCCCTCAGGGAATATTTCTTGAATCCCTTCCAAAAAAAACATGCCTATATTCCATACGCTAATTTACAGTGAATGTAACTCAATGAAATCTGTTGCTATATTAGAAGAAGACACATAATCATTACTTCATGACTAAGATAACAATACTTTAAAGTTCAAACCTGATTATTATTGTGAAAATCAGCAAAGATTGATTTATATGATTCCAAAATAAGACAAAAGAACAAATAAAACACACAGTTTAAAATTATCATTCATTTAGTTGTCTTAGGTCAGTCAAAAAGCTGGGGAAAAAATTTAATGAACTTACTCATCTAGGCTCCTTGTGTATGAATTTGATTTGCTTATAATCAATAAAAGGGTGGAAAATGCCTGTAACTGGTTAAGGATAGTCACTGCTTGAACTCAGCCATATGAACCCAAGAAGTACACTTTTAATTCCCTATTCAAGCTATTTAAAAATCACCAGAAAATTAAACAACTTTGGAAGGATACAGGAAACTTCTCTGCGAGAACAGACAGCAGGAAGCCCCTCAATAAATATTGTATTGGAGGATTCATCAGGCTTAAGATGATTAGGTAGCATGAAAGATGAACCAGATGAACCAGATATTTCACTGTCAGGCAGTCTTAAAGATGCATTTGTCCTAGCAAGAGAAGGATCTATGCTAACCCCTCCTTGTCTTTGCCCCATCAAAAATGGATCATTCAAAGGTGCCAGTCCTAACAAACCTGCACCTATAGCTACCCCACCCAAACCAATTCTAGAACCACCTCCTGGACCTACTCCACCAAATAATCCACCCACCCCAATTCTAGAACCACCACCCAAACTGCTAATCTCATTTGCAGTTAAACCACCCGCACCATATGGAGATATCTGCATAAAATTACATTTTTGTTAACTTTACACAATCCATTCTACTCACAAATGAGAAGTTAGAAACTTAAAACAATAGTCACGATTAGGTAAATTACCCCATTTCGTAGAGTTTCAGAAGGAGCCCCAAGCGGGTCATGTGTCCTCAACATTGAATGAGCAATTTTGTCATTGAGCTGAGGGTTTTCACAAGGCAGATAACCAGGAATATCACAACCAACTGGCTGAGAGATCTCACGAGGTAGAAAGCCTGGAAAATCACACATGACCACTGATAGATCTAGTCATTTCAATCTACCAGAAAGACATGCTGGAGCTCTATTTTCACATTTGGAAATGTATGAATGATGTGATGTTTTCAAAGATTGATTGTTCTCCTACTTCACTAACCAAATGAAATGCACCATATAACATGATCACAACATGTATACAACAATGCACAATAAATATATCTTCGAATGGACTCCTTGCAACAACTGGTGGACAATGTGAGATCAAGCCCCTATAGTTGAGAGAGTTCCTCCATGCAGTGAAGAAGAGTTTCCAAAACAAGAAGTGGTGAAAGAGAGTTGTGAGTAACATTCATAGCAGTGACCGTGCCTATCCTCAGTCTCATGCCAAAATTGATAATTATCATTATCCCAAGGCTGTTGTAGGTACAAAAAAGACATCCAGTTGGACTGATGTTGGTGATAATATTCGTGATAAGAAGAAAATAAAGAAGGGCCAAATAAAAGTGCAGGTATAATAGTAGGTAAACCTAATAATTTTTTTGCAAAACAAAGCAAATACCAAAACCAAAATGGGATGGGAGTATGACTTGGTGCATTATAAAAGGAAATGGTGGAAGAATTTGATTCTACAGAGTCATAATTTCTAGGCTAACAAAATTATTGTTTAGGTGCATAACCAAATGTTATTTCTTTCGAGCCAGAGGACTTCCATGCTTGTGCAGGTAGATAACAAAAGGGGGTATTCTATGCTAAAATGTGAGTACTTGTACAATCCATTACAGGTGGAGGCTTAGTAGGAAAGGATTCAACACTAGGAGTTTGTTAAAGGGCATTTCCTAGTAGATGGTCTAAAGACAACAATCTGGCTAGAAAATGAGAATTGTTGTCAGACTTTGATTATTTTGATTTTCAGCTTATTGAGGAAAGAAATACATGCAACATCTCCACTGGGGATTTTCAATGCATGCTAGTTATTGTAGCACCAATGGTGTATATTTGCGCTTGTCTTTTGATTTGAGAAGATGAAGTATATTTTGGAATACCTTAGTAGAACTTGAATTTATCTTCAAATTAGCTCCCTACCTGCAAGGATATTAGGTTGATGTAGCATCCATGCATAATGGGGTTTAGGGACATAGCTTTTATTTTATCTTAGATGCATGGGATTGGTAGAAAATGGGGAAGATGAAGTAGAAGGGCCTGACAAGAAGGTAATCAATTGAAGGGAGTGATTGAGGATGATGAGGAAAAAAAAAAATCCTCCAAAGCGTAGAAATAAGTATCAGGGTGGTGGAATTGTTTATTTTATAGACCATGGTACTCATATCTACACTTAAATACAACCCTACCCATAGGAAATTAAAGCCTTAACCTTCATTCAAAACTGTTGTAACTTAAATACAAATTTTGTTACATTTACTGCTGGAAATTACTAACAGCAACACACAATAAACACACTCAGAAAATCTGAGTTTCAAATCTGCAACTTTGTTTATTCATGAAATGGTAAAACTGTAAGCTACTACACTCTCGGAATGATAATAGTCAGACACATTCAGTGGTCCAACCTCTACCTCTTTATAGACTAAGAGAATGGCGAGTACATCGAATCTAGACATGTGCACAATGGTGCCTACTAGACTAAGTGAAACCCTACTTAACTAGTGTTGCCTCCCTGCATGGATAGAAGGGCCAATAAGGAGTGCATCTCAACTAGAGAATATATTATGCATTCAAGCCTGTTGTCTCCTTGATATCTACACCTACTCCAATTACCTTCATGCAACCAGTACCTAGGGATCAATGCTCTCTTAATTAACTGTGCATGCAAAAATAGAACTGAACTGCTAAAACTAGAAATAACATCTAACTGAAACTAGATCTAGAAATAGCATCCTAATTGAAGACGAACAAAACAACTAGTTCTAAATCTGGAACTTGCTTTTCTCAAACTATAAAAGCAACTAATAAAAGGAAGCTGCTAAACTTGGACTGCTGAAAATTTGAAGCACAGGCATGCCAAAGGTATGCATGTGCCCTATACCTCTCTCTCTTAAATAAATGTCAGTGCTGCACCCTCATTTGATCCGTACAGAATATTTGCTGGAGGAGGGTTGACCTGCTATTGTAGAGAACTGTGCACTTGTCACATGTGCCTGTACCTTCTCTTCTGTTATACCTACCACTTTACCTTCTCTTCATGTGCCCAGGTCTTCTCTTCTTGCTGCTACCATTAATGGCTCTCTGCTGGACACTTTTTGAGGTACTAAAAAATCTAGTAGGAGTTTTAGGAGATTTTACATGATGGATTCATCAATAACGATTCAAGTTAGGAAGAGGAAGAATCAGTGTACTGGGGTGGCTTGATGTTTTTTATAATGCTCTTGTAGTATTCACTTTTCTTGTCTATTTCAATAGTTGTGTTGCATGCACATGATATTATGACCTCTTTGGTGTATTTTCCTTTCCCTCATAATTTATTTTCTCTATGAACCTTGTCTGTTGGGACCTAATTTATTATTTAGGTTAAGTAGCATTAGTGGAAGAAGAAATATAACTAGAGACTAACATATCCCAGAGACTAGATAATGATGCAGCAAACAAAGCAATCTTTGCGCAAGAAATACCACACCGAGAGACTAAAATGACAATGAAAGAAACTGCTAGGGAGCTTCAGGTAAAGGATGGAGGAAAGTCAAAAGAACAAGCTTCTCTTGAGGCTAAAATGACAATGAATGTCTCTGGTAGCTTGATTTTCCTCCATAGAATTACCTGAATGAATTTATTTATTGGTTCTTGAGATACATTTTAGTAATTTTTCAGTTCACCTCAATACTGTCTTTTCATTTGACAATTTGAATGAACCCTGAACACACGACGGGTAGGGGGTAAATGTTAACTGCCACATGTATGTGGTCTGCATTTTGTTAGTGCATGGGAACATTGATAGGCTTCATGGGATCAATTAGACCTTATTTTATTTAACATAATGTATTATGGCAATGTCAATGATTTGCATAGTCATGGCATATTTGGTATAGAAGATTTTTCTGAGAGCATATATTATTATGTTGTTATCTTTTCCCTGAGATTATAGTGGTATTGTTTCGATGTGGTCAAATATGTACTCTATTACTATGATTGATGTTATCATTTCTTGTTTTCTGTTAACACATCTAATTGTGTTTTCCTTGATGCCTCTGTAATTCTCAATGCTTTTCTAGGCTCTGCAACTTGTAACTATCGCTGAATTTAATTGTGTATATTGTTGACTTTTTCCAGGGATTAATATGCATTTTTTAATGTTTTTGTTTATAATTACCAAGCAAAGTAAAATTCAAAAGGTCTTCTTCAAGAACTAAAGAGTGGGGAAAATCTAGCAATGGATGTTTACCAAACTACACCATGACCTTATTGGCATACGGGAATCTATCTCCAATCTATCTTAAATTTTTTCATGTCCAATAATAAATGGATAGCATAACTGTAATCTCATGCAGGACGAATTGAAATTTTGGAAGCTTGCTGTTGTGTACTATCTGCTATATGAAAATGTTGTCTTTGAGAAAAGGGATGAAAGGACAATATGCCTGACACCATACCTGAAGATGACAATATGCCTGACCTCCGACCAAGGACCAAGAACAAAAAATTTAGCTTCTCATATGCTTCCATTCTCTTCTCATATTGTGAATATCCAAGTGATGGTAGTTATTATAGAAGACTGTATTTATCTATGCATAATGTCATTATTTTCTATTGGAGTACACTGAAATAGTGAATCAAGAGTGTACAGAAGTGTATGCAAGCAAGATCATTATTATAAGGAACTATATTTCTATTTGCTTAATCCTATTAAAGTCTATAAATTGCATTGAGTCCTAGTGAATCACTGGTATATGCTGGTTATAAGAATAGTAAATTTAAATAGGTTGTATTTGTAATAGAGAAGCTACAACATCATTATGTAGTCATCCTATTGGTCTCGTTGCTTGTGTATAATAACCATCCTATATAGTCATCAAGGCATACCATAACCATCCATAAAACAATGGACATTTGTGGCTTAATTAATTATTTTATTTTTTTGTTTTTCAGATATCAGTATCTTAGTAATGTTGTACTCCAAGCGAGGAGTGCATGCAGCATCCATGCTACAATAAACTCTATGGTCGATCATAGCGACAATGGATTGTTGGAGCTTCTGGAAGGAAAACTTGATGTTCTCCATTTTCAAGTGAAAATTAAGGAAGAATTAGAACGAATAGCATCAAGGGATGAAACTTTGGGAACAAGTGACACCTCACCTTCAAATGATCCATTTCCTGCAAGGAACATTGTAGCTGAAGATACTCTTGCACAAAATGCAAAGGAAAAGGCCACAGAGATATCTCTAGAGATAAAAAGTATTACGCAACTGTATAATGAGTATGCAGTCCCTTTTGAATTGTGGGAGGTAATTTTTGTTCTTTCTTGTTCAATGTAAGTTGTTTGGGCCATGTCTGTTTACATTTGTTCCTCTTAAACATGCATTACAGTTTTTTTAAGGTAAAAAGGAGGAGTCTCCTCTGATAGAATCCAATCTAATGTAGGATCTAGCTCCTCCAGGTCAATTGCTGAATGATCCAAACATGTCATCATCATGAAAAATTGAAATGTGAACTCTACGATTTAAACTTAAAGCTTAGATCAAATTGTCAAATTCAAATGCTTAAGCCTTATATTAATTGAGCCAAGTCTCACATTTCTGGCTTTCTATTTACCTATTGTGAAGTCGAAGATTGTAATGGACAAATAGAAGGTCATTTAAGAATTTGTTTGTTAATCAGTTGCGCTTCTTGGAATGTATTTTCTCAGACATGCTCCAATTGTGTTCTCAACAAGTCTGATTTAAGATTTGACTTGCAAATTTCTTAAGATCTGGTATCATTGTCAAAATTTTGCCACCAAAGACCTAGCAAGTGGGAAGGGTTCAGGTGTCAAGATTGAAGATGGGATAAAATTTAATAAAAAAACTAGAATAGAGAAAATACAATCAATTGATCAAGCCTTCAAAAGTATCTGGCAACATATTCTTCCTTTTGTGCATAGCATTGGCATAGGCAAACAATATTGTGGGTGCCCTATAATCTTTTAGTTGGGAAAGGACACAGCTTTCACTGTCTTGATCAGGTAAACACCTTTAAATGCACGGCATAAGCCCTCTATGGACCTCCCCATCCTCATTAAATCTGGTCTTAGTATCTTATCATAAAAATATGATGGGTTAAAAAAGTACCCAGCAACATATAAGGGGGAATGCAGCTGCCTATCCCAACGCTCATCAATAATATTCCAAAGAGGCATATACTTGGCTTCCTCATTGTGATGTCTTCTTTTGATGGCTCTTTGGTGAGATACATTGCCTTGTAAATGTATCCCATAGCAGGCTTGTCACCATCAACCATCCTGAAAGTTCAAAGTCAGTTGTCAAACATTTGAATTTTGAAATAAATGAGATTTGAAAATGAAATGAAGTTTGACTTTCAACATTGAAATTTTTTAAGTACCTGAGCATTTTGAAAAGTGACTCACAACAATAATCTCTTCAATATCTTTCCAGAAACCATCCTTCAACACAAGAGAAATGATTTCAATGATTTCAAGGGTTTTTCTGTATTTAGATTCCATCCACTCGGGTTCCAAAACCAACCTCTTGAGATTTATCTTTTTGGATTACAAGGAGTTGAAATTTGTTGCAACTCTGGTCACTACAGGATGAACAAGTTCCTTGCCTTAAGTGTATATTCTCATGGTGCTAAGCACATTTGTGTGATTGTAACCATATTTGGTTTTGAATTTTTCCTTATCCATAACCTCTCATATCCAAACAATTTTACCAATGCCCTCAAAATTTAAGTCAATGCAATGTACAACAAAAAAGGTCTGGAATATGGAGGGGTGCATAAGTTCAAAAGTGAACCAGCAGCCTTAGCTGCATTCTCGGTAACAATGTGCCCTTTCGATAAGATGCGAGGAAATGTTGTAAGAGACGTTTGAATTGGATTGGTCCCTTGGAGATTTTCTCTGAATTGGGTTTGTCAAACCCGGATCAACGCTAGATATGGTTACACTAAGATATGTTGTAACCTGTTAAGTGTGGGAGATTGACGATTGATGTTTAGCAATTAGTTTTTTAGATTGTGCTTAAAATTTCTTAATTTTTCTCATTTCTTGTCAATGCAATGTCTTAAAGTTCTTTTTTTCATTGTTAAGTTGTAAGCAGTTAACTGTATTATTAGACTGTAGTCAAAGTCTTTCAAAAGGATGCACTTGCATTATTTGTACATTGCTCATTTATCTTCTGTCTGGGTGTAAATACCTAAAAACTTCTCTAGAATTAACCACGAGGGATCAAATTGCTATGGCACTCTGTTCTGAAGGGATATATGCATAAATTTATTGTTGGAAAAGGTTTTATAAAAAAATTTTCTCTGATTTAGATTGTGCATGATCTCAGATTTGTTTGGAAATTCTCCACTTCTCAAATTATGCTGGAGATGCTGATAGTGGCATTATGCGGGAGACATGGGCTAGATTACTTGATCAAGCTCTCACTAGAGGCAACGTAGCAGAAGGTTGTTTGGTGCTAAGGAATGAAAGTTTCTATCTCAGGCCACTAATGGTGGATCTAACTATAGTCATTACAGTTTCTATCTCAGGTTTTGTATAATAATAGACTTTCACTAATCTCTGGACGAAAGATTCATGTACTTTTCTGAATGTCACATTGTTTCTTTTCAAAGAGGCTACTGATGTAACTGAATGGGAACAACTTACAGTTTTTTTGGTGATGATGGATCAGACGTACGAATGTCATGTAAAGGGCTTAAAAGCACTTATGAATGCCATGGGCATCTGACAATGTAATTTTGTTATACTAATAAAAATACTGATTTTTTTCCTTGGAAAATAAATCAGGCCGCTAATGGCATAAATGATAAATCCCATTTTTGATAACCAATCTGTTAATCCAAGACCACTGCAAACCAGAGTTAAAAGTCTCAAGGAGTGAACGCACCCTTCCCCTTGCGACCTACTCAAAACTGTTTTTATCCTCTACCTTACAATCCAAGCTTGTGTTTAACACATTCTCTTTGAGTTGTTGTAGTCAAGAAAAGTCCCTTTTTTGCTTGGATTATGGTTACCATTCTAGATTAAGCATAAATAGCAGAAGCATATTCAGATTCAACTCCACAATATCCAGATAAAAGATCCTAACTACAAGATCCAAAATGGAGGACATAGACCAAACAAATAGATGAAGCAATAAATCAGGTACTTGTATTATTGGTGTATCAACATATACAAATCATCACTACACATTCTCCAATATAAATATAATGTATTTCAATGAATATAACTACAAAAGTCACGTCTGTATATAAAGGGGCTATGGCCTAGTGACAATCACAGGATAGGGAATAGTTAGACCCCTTTCTACCAGCCATCAACCCTATCATTTGTGGTTGGCATATCTAAGTTACTCTAATTCTACATCCCTCTTAAAAATTGTGTCCCTCGAAACAATAAAAACAAAATCAACTTGGGGAGGATTGGGAAATCTCATCTAGAATTGCCAAGGTTGCTAGAGTCAGCGTTATCATGGCATCCAGAACAATTGATGCCTAAGTTGAAGAAGTTATGATTAATGCACCTACTATGGCTTGGCTGTCTCTTTTATAGGTGGTCCTCACTCCTTGCCCATTCATGGCTGCAGCTCATCCTTTTCCAAAGCATTTTGGGCAACAGGGTGCAACTCAACCACCTCTTTGATGCTCATTGCACACTAGTGATTATTGAGCCATAGTTTTGTTGGGAGTTATTATTGTTATCCTTAGTCACTGTTCTCCTTCAGTAGATGTGCAACAACTACAACATATCCTTTACCTTGGTTTCTGTGCATAGCAGTGAGGTGCATTGGAGTGTTCCAAATTTAGGACAGGGCAGTTCCTAGAAGGAAGGCACATGCCTTCAAGCATTCAATTCTTTCTTAGTGGGAACTCTATTCCTTGAAGAGTTATACATGAAGACAGGGCACATTACTCTAGGTGGAATTAGGGTTAGGGTTTTATCCTAGCCTAGGGTGCACCAGAGGATGATTGGAATACAATGTAAGTCTAGTCTTTTGTAGTCTATATAAGAAAGGCAGGCACATCATATAGATAAGACAGTAAGAGTGTGTGAAACATTCAGGTTTGAGCTATTGCATTGTATTTCTTCTTTCTTAGTTAATAGAAGCAGATGTAACTGAGAGTTTAGATTTGTATTTGTTGTTCATATTTTTAGAGTTATATGCTTGCAGATCTAGCATCCTTCATCTGTTGTTTTAATTTTGATAGGTTACACAGTTTTATTTTCCTAGATTATGATATCAAAAGTTAGAAGAGTACATCTTCTTACCATGTTGAAAATTTAACATGGTACTAGAGCTGCAGATCTGAAATCTTCCAGGAATCCATGTATGCAGAAGGTTGTTGCCTATGAGAGGGAGTTGTCAGAGGGTTTCAGTGAGTTTGATGCCCTAGATTCAGTGATTGAAGCTAATTTGTGCCTAAGATAAGAAGATGGACCTATGATAGGTTGTTGGGAAGGATGCCTCCAGTGAATGGAGTGTTGTTTATGACAGAGAGAGGCAATTTGCACCTGTGATAACTTGTTGATCTGATTTATTTCTAAGCTGACATGTTTGGTTGAGGTATGTTCCAAGAGTTACAAATATGAATAGTCTAAAGGGAGCTTCCAAATCTTCATAATACTTCCAACATTAAACCTTGGAAGTGCAGACACTCATATTCCAGATGACTCCATAGAATTGCGAGTTTTAACTTTGTGTACTTCATCTACCCATTGACCCAATCCATAGGTCATAGGCAGAGCTAGGGATACCCCCTTAGTGTTAGCATGAACAAAGCTGAAGAAAGAGAAATGAATGTCAAGGTGACAATGGGCGTTGTGTCTAGAGTTGCACCACCGTGGGCTCTTGTTTCTATTTGACATCACGGCCCATGGCAGGCACTAGTCTTTATATCCCTCCATAGAATTGCTAGTTCTTCCTTTGTGTACTTCATTTGTCCATTGACCCAATCCACAGGTCATAGGAAGAGATAGGGATACCCCCCTAGTGTTAGCATAAAGAAGGCACGTGTTAGATCAATCCCTCAAGATTCATGGTATCAATGGACAATAAAGGCACAATACTTAAGATGGCCTTATCTTTTATTTCATGGAGAGAAGTATGCAAAAGGGGGTTGAATTCTAGTTTCCAATAGATTCTTTTGGTTTGGAGGTTAGAACAGGTATGAATGCAAACTCATGACTGATGCTCATTCATGCAAGCATCCAACAAGTATGAGATCAAGATTAAAGGAGAAGTTGCACACCATTTCTTAACAGCAGATAAACATGTGGTGGTTTGAGAAGATTGTTTTGTGCTACTAGTTAAGTGCCACATCATGTGGGGTGCACTGTCTAAAAAAGGTTCTAATTTTTACTTATCTAGCAGTCATTAAAACCACTAGTCTATGCATGAACCATACAGATCTGGCCAGTTCATTCCTAGTCTGGATGAAGTGGGATAAGGCATGTCACTATCACTGCCCAAGGGATGAGCCCACCCTTCCAGAATTATACCTTGTTTCTATTTTCGATTGCCAGTGAGTATCCTCCACTCATGAGCAGATTGGCACATGCAAGAAATCAGTGAACAATAGGTAGTAAAGGAAGTTTCATGTTCATATTTACCAAATTATCAGTGTAGCCCAAGGGACAATGACAAATCAGTTTGATGGATAACATGCATTCACAGATGCAGGGCACACTGAATTCATCAGTTACACTTCATTTCTATTCTATTTTGGACAGCTTGCACATCCATTCTCATACCTAGGGTGCAGTTTTCAAGGAGGCAGAGTTCTATAAAATGAGAAAAATTAACTGTAACAGGATTGGATCCCCTGAGATTGAATCTTAGATTTACTTGTAATTGCCAAAGGTCCTGATAAATAATAAAAATTTGAACACTTGATCTGTAAACTCTCTCTTTTATTATGTATTGAATTCTGTCATTAATGTCTATAGTCTTCTCATTTTATGTAATTGAGTCAGTTTTATGATATTTTGTGGATGTTTCTTTGCTTTTTTACTGAAGTTGTTTGCAAATATGAGTGGTTATTCCAAGAATCCAAACCCCAAGTGTTGGTAGGGCAAAGAAATTTTCCTTTGATTGGATTTGAACGACCAAGATAGGGCTATCTTTTCAGCGTTGATCACTACGTTCGAGTCACATTGCTCTAGTGACATTCATCCTTTGCAGGATTCCTCACTGCAGTTCTCCATTACCACACAAACAAAAGCTCTTGTTGCTATTTGATTCCATGGCCCATGGTAGACACTCATCTTCCAGATGCCTCCATAGAATTGCGAGTTTTACCTTTGTGTACTTCATCTACCCATTGACCCAATCCATAGGTCATAGGTAGAGCTAGGGATACCCCCTTAGTGTTAGCATGAACCAACCTGAAGCAAGAGAAATGAACGTCAAGGTGACAATGGGCGTTGTGTCTAGAGTTGCACCACCGTGGGCTCTTGTTTCTATTTGACATCACAGCCCATGGCAGACACTAGTCTTTGCATCCCTCCATAGAATTTCTAGTTTTGCCTTTGTGTACTTCATTTGTCCATTGACCCAATCCATAGGTCATAGGCAGAGATAGGGATACCCCCCTAGTGTTAGCATGAACCAACTTGAAGCGAGAGGCATGAACATTGAGGTGACAATGGGTGTTGTGTCTAGAGCTAAGTCACCTGACACGAAGACACAGAGGACATGGGAATACAAGTATCCGATACGGACACGACGACCAATGAAATTAGGACACAGGGGAAAAAATATTAAAAATCACTGAAATAGACAAAACATTGATAGTAGATATTGATTAGTGATACATCATGAACCTCGAAAAAGATACATCATACAAATCGATCAAACTCTAAACATCATACTCATAGAACATACAAAATAGACATAATGATACATGATACAAATTATACAATGATATGATACATGTAACATTAGAATTTAAAACCAATGTGAATGAACCATAAAATAGAACCATAAATACTAAATAGCAGTTTGCAGATTTCTCATTAACTTTAGTCTTTAAGTCATCAAAATAAAAATGTATTACATAGATGTTGAGAGAATTCCACTCCAAAATACAAGAGAGTAGAATCTAGATACAAAACAGGTAGCAATCTCATATCTCATAGATATTAGAGTCATTGTTAGTGTCAATAGTCCTCCTCCATGTCATAATCAACATCACTACCACTGTCCTATCCTCCATCCTCATCCTCCTCTATGCCCAATCCAAGCTTTGTTGCTCCATCTGCTGGTGTGGAGGATGACTCATCAAGAGGCTCCTCATTGTCCTCATCAAAAGTGGCTGGATCTAACACTGGTTCAAAAGTCAAAAGAACAACTAAAATCACAAAACAAAACCCTTTTTATCTCCCGTGGGATGCTTTACACAGGGCACGTGTCTGAAAATCATGACACATCCTCAAGAAGGTGTCCGACACGGTTTGGTGATGTGTCCTGCACTCATGACATAGCTTGATCACATGTCCAACACATACCATAGCATGTCCTCACATGGACACCGCAAATATAGACACTTGGCCCCTTTTGGACGTGTCAAGTGACTTAGGTCTAGAGTTGCACTGAGTCTCCACTGACTACTACAGTGCACCTTTGGATGTAAACAAAATTGGAGCACTTGCCAAAGACAAGGCTAGGTCCTTGAAATCAATAGATCTGCTACAACAACTTTGAAGAGTTATATCTTTTGAAGATCTTTTGGCTCATCTGGTGACTCCAATGAGGATTGAGTTGTTCTTCTTTTCTATTGTCGAAGTTTCTCACTAGTGACATCAAAGAGAAGAAGTACCTTTCAACACTCTTTTGGTGACTCCATAATAAAGGTATGATTTAATTTCTATATTGTTACTATTGGTAGTTGAAATGTTGAAAAATGAGTTTTGAAAAGTTATTGCCTAGGAGTTACACCCCTTTAAATTTCATTACTATTCACGGATATCCAAATCTGCTTCCTGCTACCTCAAAATGGCTAGATTTTCTCCCAAGACTTTATGGAAATGGTGATTCTGCAAAACAACACCTTGAGGATTTCTATACCTTTGTAGAAAATTTTGAACTTCAACATGAGGATATGATGATGAAGATTTTTTTCAAAGACCTCATGTGGGGATGTCAGAGAATCCCAATACCATTGTGTCTTGAGGAAGGAGGCATTGATTCAATGCCAACATTTGAAACAATATTCATGAATTCTCGAGGAAAACCTGGAGAATATGAAGTTACTTGGCAGAAAAGGAACAACACAACCATAAATCAGAATGGATGGATGATGATAGTGAGGAATTAAGTGATGTTGAAGTCCCCAACATTAGAGTTCACAGTGTGCAGGCAGAAGATGTTATGATTATGACCTGTTCTCAGGTACTAGCTGGGCAGAATGTTGAAGGTGAATCAAAGCTTGAAGAACAAGATGAAGCGTAGCTTCAAGAAGAAGATATTTGTCTATTCATCAACAATGAACAACAATCTGTCAATGATGTAGATTGCTCAAAATATGTATCAGAATTGTTGAGTGAATGTGTGCCTCCTGTTCTACATCATTTGGCTGAATTCAAAGACCATCCTTATGAAGAAATTGTTGTCATAAATTATGATGAAGCTTTGAACTTAAATGAAATGGAGATTCAATCTCCCACTTGGCTTGAGAGTGAAAGGAAAGATAGCATGGATGTTTAAGTGACTGAAGCTAAAGTGTGCACTGAAGGTTGCAAATAAGTTTTGTATTTTCATTGTCGTAAATTTAATTTTGAAGAAAATGTTAATGAAGCAGGAAGAAATTTCCATGTATGCTGTCACTAGTTGACACCTATATGACTTACTCCTCCTTTGGGCTTGGAATGACTATTAGGTCTTGATATTGATATTTTATATTTTCTTTAAATACCTACACAAAGGTGGCAATTGTGATGTCTTTCACTCTCTTCCCATCGCTATCGCCACGTCCAAGACGTCTCTCTTTCCAC
>CBVK0100543792.1:0-17325 GCA_900067695.1 Picea abies | reverse complement strand
TCTTATCAACCATGACAAAAAAATAATGAGTCATATTTACATCAAACACTATTGGTTCCATTACCCAAACCTTTGTGCTATGGGTCTTTCTTTAAGGGTTGACATCAATGACAACCAACCTTAATCAACAATCCTTTCCTCTTATTCAGGGGATCAACCTTGTCTCCTTGCTTCTATTCAACTTATTTTTCATCTAACTCTTCACCATCACCTCCTTGCTCTGGTGATATGGAAGCAGTCTTCACAGATGCACTGTCTAATTCTTGGACCTCTTCGGTCTTCTTTGTCCTACTAGGTCTGGGTGTATCCTGCACAGTTTTTGGGTTGTCGATGTCAGATATGCCAGTCCTTAGTGATCTCCTCCAAGCCCTCCTCTATCATCTTATAGTAGGATTGAATTTGTTTCTTTCATTCGTCGACGCGTGCTGTGATGTAAATAAAATGTTGATCTATGTTAAACTTCATCAAAGACCTGAACTGGTGTAGAGTGTTCGGAATCATGCGAGGCTCAGACTGTATGGATATCTTCAGCTGATTGTAGTAGATATGTAAAATAGAATTTGACTACCATTGTTTATTCATATCGCTTGAGTGCCATAGTGTACTGAACTTCATGACCAGTGGTTCAAATGGATCGATGTACGAGAAGGTCATACCTTCCAGCATCTCCCAATTAATAAAAGCTATAAGGATCAAGAGACAGCTGAAATGAAATTCATATCCTTGGTCATATGCTTCTCTGCATTGAAGTTCGAACCGGTTCGCTAGGTACTTCACCCAGTTCATCTGAAGGCCTTCCGTGCACTTCCCTGCGAGGTCGACTACAAAAATGGTGACTTGGGTAGGTCATTTCTTTCATACTAACTTCCCTACAATCAACTGACAAGCAAGGTGCACTACGCCACTCTGGATAGAAGCTACCTTATAGCCTCGAATTCCCTTCTCGACATTGCCATAAGTGACATTGATCTTTTTTTCTAGAGAGCGATCCATGGATTTTCTAGGGTAAAACTCTTGAGGATCAATTCCTTTCATAATCAACCTTGTGATCTGATTGATCAACATCAGATCAACTGTTATACAATGGTTTAACCACAAATAGTTGCCATGGTAATAAGACAGTAGTAGCTTGACACATGAATTCACCTCCTGGTGTCTTCTGAAGTGTGGAATCTTCATGACATTTAGCAAGGTGGACTGTGTGAGGTTCATAGTCCATGACTAGGAAATTATCTTCAAATTCTTCCCCTTAGTGTTGGTTAGGTACTTATGTGGGGTGAGCATGTTATAGACTTTGTGATCTCTGAGGTTGAAGTCGCTAAACCTCAACACTGCAATATTATATTGGTGTGCTCGAACTGCGCGTATCCCCTTCGAGAGGTACGTCATAACCAAGGTGTATTTGAAATCTCTGGGAAAGCTGTCTCAATTTACTGCACCGCTCAGAGGTGGTATATAGGTAGGTAATATGGTCGGGGTCAATTTGTAATTCATTAGATCATCCCTATGCTTGGTTCGCTTTTCATCTGATGGTTGGGATGGTCCGGCTCCATGAACAGTGGATGGAGAGGCTGGCAGTCCTCTTGTCGATGATTCTTTTACACCTATAGACATCGACATGACTCTCTCGGTCATGAGGTAGATTAGAAATTCTTCAACAACTTTCTCTACAGCACTCAACTCGTCCGACATACATGCTCCGGGTGAGCAATCTTGGGTTCGAAAGGTAAATTAGACACATTAATGGGATAGAGAGGAAGAGGGCGATGATCACTGTGAAAAATCAACTTATTCTGCGGGCTCAAACTCTCAGTTGGAAAAATTGTTCTCGGTGCATGGCACGATGGGATAAATAGGTAACTCAACAATGGGTCACTTGCAAGGGGTATGAAGCCTTCATTAACATTTTTTTGTCTTTTATGGTGCGGTCCCAATGGTTAGATGGCAAGCTATCTATCCATAAATGTATTTCTACCCGTTCGGAGTGTTGGTATAATGGTTATAATGTCCCCAACGGCTATATTTCTTAGCCATGGCAAAGTGCCATGTGTCATTGTTCTGATATCCCGGCAAAGCTCCAATTTTGAAAATTTTCCTCTGGCGAGGTTTCCTCTTGAACCTTCTACAACTTTTCGATCTTAGCTCTCTTCTTACTTATCTTTCTAGCCTTCTTCCCAATGAGCTTTGTCTTGGTATGCCTTTTTCCATTCTGATTCTTATCTTCTTGTGGCATAGGTACTTCGCATTGTTGAGATTCTTTCCTAATATTTGAGGGTGATCCTTCTTCTTTATCTGGAATAGGTACTTCAATCTTTTGTGGGTCTTATAGTTTTCTTGAAACTTCGACATCTGGGTCTCTGGTGTTAAATAGTTTCGATCTATTCTTTTGTTCTTCAATCAAGTGTGTGATTCTAGTCATGAATTATTTTAACTCTTTCTTATGTTGTTCTAAAACTTCTTCTTCTTCTTTCCTTATGGACTAAACTCTTTCAATCCAAGGTTTTCCTAATACCATAGTAAATGGGGCATTGTTCTCAATAAATCTAATAATCTCAAAATATTCTTCTGTCGAAGTTCCATTGGCATTCATAAGTATTCGGGTGTGCTTTCCACATAGGTTTATCAACTTTCCTTTGAATAGTCCTATTCCTACTAATGAAGGAATCATAGCAGGCCTCCCTATAGCTTCCCAATTTCTCTCTGTCATGATATTCACCTATGTTTCCTCATCTAGAACACAGTCAATGTCGAAGTCCCCTATTCTTTCTTCAAGGCATTCTTTTTCTTTGAATATCTTTGATAATTTGACATGTCGGCGGTCATTCAGGGTTTCTTTCATATGTAGTAATACTTTCTTTGATTTTTTCTGGGATTCTGTCATAATCTTAGTTTCAGTATCTACCTTAGGGTTTTCTTTTCTTATGTTCATTTCTTCAAGCTTAGCAATCATTCTAGGACAATCCAATACTTCATGGTCCATAGCTTTGCAACAAAGGCAACTAGGTCTTCTCCCAGGGCATTCCTTAGCAAGATGTCTCGGTCTTTTGCAACTGTAACAGATGGTTAATCATTTATTTCTTTTAAATGATCCCCGGCCTTTCCTGCACTGCGCGCTAGGATCATGGTAGCTAACCTGCAAACATTTATTTCTAGGGTCCTGCATACACTTATTAGTCCAAACATTCTTTCTATGCATAGGTATAACATATTTTTCACTATTCTTATCATATCTACTCATATCAAATCTTCTTTCATCTATTAATACCCTATTTTTCAAGCTAGGATAGAATCTATCAAACATACCTAGATTCATACTATTGAAACAAAAAATTCCACTTATCTTACTTCTACAGAGCACAAAGCTTTCAGATCTAGAACTTTTCAATATTCTTACCTTTATCAGAGAAAAGAGATTTCAGATCTTGCCTCTTTTAATCAAAAAGTCTCACTTTTTCCTTTCTCAGAGCACAAAGCTTTTAGATCTTACCTCTTTTCTTTAGATCGGACTTCTTTTCCTTAGCACAAAGATTTTCAAACTAAGTAGAGTACTGCACACTAGAGAAACAGATCTACGCATAGAGATTTCACAATGTTAGGTCGGATCTTTGCACAGAGCTTCTTCTTCCTCAGTTCCTAGCAAGCACAGTTTCAGGTCCCGGTAACGGAACCATTTGTTGGCACAGGGGCAGACCTATGGCTCAATGCTATAATAGCACACCAACAAAACCCTAACTACCAACCCTTTCAGCAACACCTGCGAAGCAGATGAAGTCTCAACCGAGGTAGAGGCAGAGGTGGTTACAAGACTCAGGTGTATAAAACCTTAGTTGGGACACAGATCTATGATTATAATAATTAATAGAGCACTTAGCACTGTCAGTTCATTATTATTTAACCAATATCTACTTCACAGATAAAATAGAGCATCGTGACATTCACCCAGATCTAATGTATCTAAGCACTTAGCATAAATAAATATATTAGATCTGGCATATTCAAGCACTAAGAATATTCACCTATATCAGATCTAACATCCAGAGTCATCATAAGCACAAAGCACAAACAAATATATCTATCTATATCAAGCACTTAGAAAATAACACATAAATACATCAAAACATCACATAGAGAAGAATAACACAGTATTTGCGTGGTTCACCCCCACCCCAGGGCTACGTCCACCAACTCTTCTTCTTTATTAGCTTCAATCAGTCATCTACATGCACAAAGACATAAAAACCCTACTCTGCATAGGACAGGAGATCTACGTGCACCTCACCAGATCCTCCTTCCCTAAGCTAGGTTTAGCACAAAGCCTTTCACAGTCTGTTACAACCACTTGCACTTAGCTCTACAAGTTTCTCACAATACGCACAGAACATCTACAAACCATACTTGCACTTAGCACTTAGCTTATCGGCCTTCTACTTATGTCACCTAGCTACTTATTTATACTTTACAAAATAGACCTAAACATGGGTAAACCCATGGGTCGACATCCCATACCCATTACATATTCCCAAATCCCAAAAAGGGGCTGAAATCCCACGATATCTACTTCGTCTTGCGCTCCGTCTTCGACAGGCTGTTGAAGTCCCAAAATAGGTAAACTTGACCAAGGATCTCCCAAAACTTGGTCAAGTGCCAAAATCCCCCCATCACCTCATCTAGGGTTGGGTTGGCCCAGATAACTACTGGTATATTTGCAGGCGTAGGTGCAACACCCGCTCAAATAAAAAGTAGAAAAGGATTGATCCAAAGGAAAAATCCCCTTGTTGTTTCAATAACAACATTTCAACTAATAAAACATGGGCTCCCCCATTAGGAAGGCCCAAGCATAATGACTTGGATTAAATGGTGCTCATGATGGACCCAAAGTACTCTATTAAGTATAGCTTTGACTAGGACTTTGGAATCTATAGAGGAAGGAAACAAACGAACTTAAAATATTTTTGAACACCTTAATCCTATTATGAGCCTCTTCATTTGAACCTATGTGATCATTTAAAGTCTATCTCATGGTGTATGTGAAAATGATCTAATCCCTATCATCATTCTATCTCACATGGACCTAATAATTCAAACATTCGAGCTTATGTGAGCCTTTGATGTCATGTCTATGAAAACATTGAATAATGAAGTAAGGCACACCAAAGAATGGATACAATAATTTTGTATCCTCCTAGGAGTCTTAGTTGTCAATATTTTCAGCCATGCTTATGTAGTGTTGGATATGTGGTTACTTTCCATCAATCAAATCATGCCCTTCGACCTTACCCTTGAAGACTACTCACTTACAAATTAGTTCCTTCATCATATTTGAGTTTATTGGATCCAATCTTCTTTATGAATTATGGATCAATTAACCATGGTTAATATGGTCACTATGGGTTATGCGTTACAAAATTAGTAGGCTACAAGGGTTAGGAGCTTAATGGATAAGGGGATTATAATTAAGTGTGTCAATATGTTAAATTTCGCCATCCAGGTCAATCATGGTCAATATCATAAATGATGATTAACCTTGATCAACAATGGTCAACCATGAATATTGTCAATATGTGAAACATGGTCAATGTGATCAATATGAGAAACAAAATCAACCATGTTCGATATGTTCAATCATTGAGCATAAATATACATAATGATTCAGTATTAGTAATAACAATAATAATAGTCAATGGGATCTTGGTTCGATCGTTAAGTAGAGGTAGTGTTATTTCCCCCACTGAGTTTGAAAACCCCAAAGTCATAGGTTTTTTCTCCCATGGGTTAGTTTTCCTGTGTAAGTGGGCCATTGTATGCTTCACTAGCCATATGTTGGATCACCCATGCAAGCAATTTATTCTAAGTAGTTCACATCATGTGCAAGTCTTGAGCAACCTTGGAAAAATAGATCCTTCCCACTTGTATCTTATTAGCCAAAGGATTATGATTAGCAGTTTAAGGGGAAACATGTTAGTGGGTTAGGATGTTAATGGGTTATAGGATAAGGGTTTGTGGGTCAACCATGGTCAATATGGTCAACCACGGTCAAAATAGTCAACCATGGTTAATATGGTTAATATTTCCAACCATGGTCAAGGATGATTAGGTGTTAGTGGGTTTGTGGGTTTGTGGGATAGTGGTTAGTGGGTTATTGATTACGGGTCAATGACTTAAGGTTTACAAGTCATTGGGTTGTCATAGTTAGTAGGTTAGAGGAATATATCTTAGTGGGTCAACCATGTTCAATTGTGGTCAACCATGGTTGATATGGTCAATATGGCCAACTATGTTGAATCTAATCAACTATGGTCAATATGGTCAATAGTGGTTAGATAGTCAATGGCTTAGTGGATAAGAGATCATTGATTAGTGGTTTAGGGGTTTGTGTGTTTATGGGTTTGTGGATTAGTGGTCAATAGGATTAAAATTTGGTTATTAGGGTTAGTAGCTTAGGATTTTAATGGGTTAGATAATAAGATTTTATTGGATCAATGTGATCAATATGGTCAACCATGTCCAACTATGGTTAATATGGTCAATACGGTGAACCATGGTTAATCTATTCCATGTAGTCAAGATGGTCAATATGTTCAACAATGGTTAGGTTGTTAGTGAGTTAGTGGCTAAGTCATTGGTGGGTTAGTATTTTAAATCTTATTCTATTTTTGGGTTAGTAGTTTAGGGATAAGGGGTTAGTGGGTTAGAGATTAGGGGCTAGTAGGTTAACATGTTTACAAGTTACTTGGTCACTAGGGTTAGTGAGTTCTAGTATTAAGGGTTAGTGCGTCAATGTAGTAAATATGGTAAAACCTGGTCAATATGTGATTTTTAAATTGATGTGAATATCCCACAAGAATAGTTTTTCACAACATATTTTATAATATTATGAAATATTATATTATGCCAATTACTTTCTTATATCCTGGATTATTGATTACTAGTTAATTGCTTGAAATTATGGAAATAATTGAAATATAAAAATGAAATAAATGAGAAAAATAAAACACCATCCACACAAATGAACACAATATATATCCTAGGAAACTTAATATGGGAGAAAACCCATCTAGAAGGTGACGCCTATGCTCTACTCTCTTTTCTTCAAATGAAAATACCAAGAAAGAGGCATTCACTGTGGAGTTGCCTTTGACAATATAGCTTGTATGGATGTTACAAAATATCTCCTCCTCTATTAGGCTCTCAAAATACCACTCTTTTATTCTATTCTCAACTATGGAACAAATACAATGCTAAAGAATGGAACCCCCTTTCTCCTCCTAGTGGCTCGGTATTTAACATACCTTGATAGTCATCAAGGGTTAGGATTTTGACTTCCTCAACCCTTTAATTAGTGATAAGGTTTTGGAAATTATATAATATTCTTGAAATTCCACATGTGTCTAGCCCCACATGTGTGAGTAGTTGGATTTGACATCACATCCACTCGTACTATGTTGTACAACCAGGTAGGTCAAATTGCAGGAGGCATAACATTCACATATGATCTCTGATTGAGGTGATTTTTTTCACCATTGGAAAGGTATCGATGTGTAGAATATGTTTTCTTGGTCCTACAAACGTTTTGGACCAAAACAATGTCATTTGATACCTCAAAATGGCCCAAGAATATTTCAAACGGTTTCTGACCCCAATTTTCCAAACTGGGACCTATATCTAAAACAGCTCTGCAAGTTGATTCCCCCAATTTTTTCCACCTAGAAAGTATCGAGATAGATGAAAAATTGTATGACGATTCAATATAGATCATACCTCCCCATTTAGGGAGGATTTTGGTCCCCAAAATGTTTATTGAATGAGGTGAGGAAATTTTCCCTATGCCTTCTCCCTGGAGCACCATTTATCTTTGCATGGAAGTTATCTTTTCAACCTGATCTACCAAAGGTCATGCTTCCCATGTCTTGAAGTTATGGAATTCTTTTGAAAAAATATGTCTTCTACCAAATCCACCTGAGTATCTGATGTTAATTCCTCTATGATAGGTATGAACTTCTCCTCCTCCTAATCCAACATTCACTACTAAGTAAATGCACATGTATAGGGGTAGACTGAATCTATAGGAATTATCACCCACCTCATCCAATACCTCAAAAGGGACATACCACATATCATTGATCTTCTTACCATGACCCTATAGTATTTCCTTGTTTAGTTATAACCAAACTCGTTCTCCCACTTTAAATGACTTCTCAGTTATGTCTTGATTAGGCCTAGCCTTATACTTTTCCTATGACTTCTTCAATGTCTCTTGTACTTGCAAATAGATATGTGTAATATTTCAATAAATTTCTCTTCTCTCAATGCTTCTCCTCTGATGTCTTCCTTCATTCCTCTTTTTTTTTCCATAAACAACATCCAAGGGTAGAGGTGGAAAATACCCAAAGAAATTTCCAAATGTGGACTTACTAGTAGAAGTCTGGATTGTTCTATTATAAGAGTATTGAATATAGATCGTAATTTCATCCCAATTCTTCAGATGCTTTGGATGCTTCTGATTGTAACTCCTCAAAATATACACCAAAATATTATTGACTACTTATGTCTACCCATTTGTCTGTGGATGTAATGTTGTAGATCTCTCTTACTTCGTGTTCATCTTCTCCCAAAGTGTAGTCCAAAAGGCACTAAGAAATCTGGTATCCCTATCTGAGATAATGCTCCTTGGTACCCCAAAGTGCACCCAAACTTGTTCAAAAAACATGTTTGTTGCTTCTTGTCCTTTGATGGTCTTTTTAAAATACATAAGAATGCACATATTTTTTAACCTGTCAACTACCACAAATAAATAGTCATGTCCCTTACTAGTTGTTGGTAAATCTCTCACAAAATCCATGGAAATTCCTTCCCAAGGTCGAGTGTGTACAAGTAAGGAATGGTATAGACCTTTCTTTCTATTGTTGGGTTTATTGGTACAAAAAAGTATGAATCATATAAAATGTTAGGGACCTAACCTCCCTAACCCCTCATGTAGGTAGAATAATATATTTTCCATGTAATAAAGGCTGATATTAATAAATAAGGCTTAGTAATAAGGAGAATAAGTCAAATGTAAGAAGACCTAACAAAATCTTCCACTTCTAGAAAGATATTCCTGTAGATTTTTCTTTTGGTAGATAGGTTTAGTATAAATAGGATTTGAGGGCATGAGAAGTATTTTTCTTGAGAATTATTGTAATAGAGCATTTCTATGTTGGAATTTTACCCCTCAAAGAGGCAAGTGAACAATGCTCATGTTTTAATAAAGGTATCATTTTGGTGTACTATTCTCTATATTATGTTGTTTTGTTGGTAATTTCTATGATATTCCAATTTATACTCAATATAACATAACCAAGTGTGTAACAAGTGGTATAAAAGCACTTTCTTGGGCAGGAATTGTGGGTAAAAAACACTTCAGGGTAGAGACATGTTCTGTAAACTATAAACTATAGTGATATGTCGTTCAACACATAAATCCATGGTCGTGGAAGCATACACATAGGAAATACAAGAGGTTTGTAATCTGACATTGTTGGACACTATTGTAACCCCTATTGGTACCCCTTCGAGTGGCAACACATTAGATAGCACATGTATACAGACTTGACAAGGCATCTTGAACCTCGTTTAATCCAGTTTATTTTCAGCACGAAATGAGAGTGGAGATATAATAAATAAATGTACAAAGATAACTCGGATATCCAATAATATAATAGAAATGTATTAGAGATGCAACCATAAATGTGGAGTTACAGTAATACACAATTTTCTATTAATGAGCGAAAAATGTACAAAGACAGTAAAAATACAGAGTGAAAGACTCGCTAGAATGATGGAAACTTATCTCTGAGAAGAGATGTGATAGGTACTTTCATTCACAAGAAGATGATTGTTACAATGAGGCTCCAAAGGAATTTTTAACGAAACCAAAACCCTAACCCCGGAAGATGAAAATCCAAAAGGTTTGTGGACCCTGATGGGGGTAGTTGATACGTCAACTGCTCGGGGGTGTAACTTTTGCATACGATATATGTTTTGGGTGTTCAATACACCGTTGGAAAGGTCTAACCAAGATGAACGATTTTTGACTGGCTCAAGATAGCACCTAACGCAATTTCCTGGGCCCTAAATCTCCAAAAAAACATCGTTTAGGGCCTCAAAACGGCCCCGAAAGTTTGGAACCCAAAAAACTGCCAAGATGGAAAAAAAAATTTCAAGCCTGTGGAATAGGTGGGTGGCCACCGATATCCACTTGGATCAATCCTCCATC
The DNA here is from genome assembly GCA_900067695.1 of Picea abies. Classification (NCBI taxonomy): domain Eukaryota; kingdom Viridiplantae; phylum Streptophyta; class Pinopsida; order Pinales; family Pinaceae; genus Picea; species Picea abies. The sequence goes on along the minus strand of CBVK0100543792.1, from coordinate 7,070 downwards.
CTTAGGAAGAAATGGTCTCCATTACATTGAGTTCCTGGGGAAGAGGGGGAAGTGTTTGTTGAATCTAAATCTTGGTGATTTGCTTACCTTGCTAGAGAAGTTGTGTTGCTTAGCTTGTTGAAGGTTGTCACGAACCTGCGGCTGGAAGGGTTAGAAATTTTTAACCATTCTGGTTACATGATATGACTGTGTGTAGAAAGAATCATTGTTCTTTTTTACAATCTTGTCGATTGGCTTATGTTGGATAGAAGGTGCTTGTACCGAGGCTGCAGTGGTTGTAGTGTCCTTTTGTGCACCTTTTGAACAGATTGTGAAGAAGCTAAATTTTGTAGTATGAGATACTACCTTGCGACACTATTTAGGTGGGACAATAGTTGGAACTACCTCTGGTATTATCTAGAGACGACCTTCCAAAGTAACAATGATACTATGGGGTCGAGACTCATAAATAGCATGGTTCTTCCACATATACGGTTGGCCCAAGAGAACATCACAGAAATCCAATGGGGAAACATCACATAATACCTCATCCTTGAAGGGTTGGATTTTGTATGACAATCGATATTGTTGACTGACACGAAGATCTCATCCCTGGCGAAGCCACCCGATGTTGTATGGATGCGGGTGTGGTGTTGTCGACAATTCCAACTGTTTGATGACCTCTGCTGAGATGAGGTTCTCCTGGCTTCCGCTATCAACAATAAAATACAATGGGGTCCCCTTCACCCACATATATGAATGAAAATTGTGCTCCCCCTCTTTAGGATCTATTGGTTCTTTTGGTTGAATTGTTGTGGTCGCGACAATAGTAATGGGATTTGCGTGGATGATCTATCTTCTATCAGTATTTTTTGAATAAGATTATGAATCAGGGTTCGGTTCCTTGTCTTTGATCTCAGCCAGCAATGAATGTTTTGAATGACATTCATCGATGTTGTGCTAGGGGATTTTGTGAAAACCACAACATTTTATGGGGTCCTTCTTCATCTTTCTGTGACCCTTCTTTTCATATGGCTTGGACTGGTTTTCAGGAGGTTGTTTGTTCAGGTCGTCTTTATCATACTTTGGTTGTTATGTATTTGTATACCTGAACTCCCATTTTTTCTAGTGCATAAATTTATGCTCGATTTAAACAGCACATTGATAAGTAGCACCCAGTGATGAGATGTCTAGAAAATCCATTTCAGTTTGGTTGTATCTGTGTAGAGCCCCATGGTGTTTCAGAACCAGATGTCACTCTAAGTGTTTGATACCTATCTTGGTGCGAAAGGTATGGAAGGTATTGGTGAACTCTGGAACTTTTTGGCCCCTCTCTTGCCACAGTGTGGTCCATCTCATGTATTGGGGAAAGGTTTTTCCTCTTTATAATTAAATATTGTCAAGGAAATGAAAGTTCCACTTATAAGACACTATGTACCGTGACAAGATCCAAAGCGTTATTCGACGACTCCCTGATACCTACCCCTCACACATACACATGATGAATAATGAATGGAAGGTTATACCTTTCCCGTAGCGAGAGGGTGATGAGCACGCATAGTGAAGGTAAGGTTCTCCCTCAATTTACTTATTTGGTGGGGGGTCAGTCGAGAGTTCGCTTAATCACCCTATATTTATTCCCCTCAAAGGGATAGCTAGAGTTTGGAAATATATTCAAGGTCAACCCAATAAGGTTCTGATCAACCCGGTCAAGTACTAACCCCCTAACTTATCTAACATATATGATCTCAGTTTCTCTCACTATGTGAAATGAAGAGTTGGCCGGTAAGGTCAATCCTTCGACAATGTTGCTATTATATATGTAATTATGTTTTTCCTTCTTTATTGGTGACTTATATCATTAATTATGCCTTAGCAAAGAAATACAAAACTCCATATATGTTTCTTACCGTACTTCTCTTTCTTCCCCTCAAAGAGCTATGCAAAGGCCTAGTTATCTCTCTAGTTACTTTATTATATACATAATTAGGCTTTATTATAGGAGTACTTATATTGGTCATGAATTATTATTATAGGCGTACTTATATTGGTCATGAATTATATATGTAATTATGCATTTTTGTAATGATTCATTTCTGATTATTTCCTTCGAACAATGTTGTTATTATATATGTAATTATGCAATTTTGAGAGATCGATTTCTTCCCCTCAATTATGACGAAGGTAAGTAAGTGAGAACCCTTCGCGTAGCTCATTCAGGTAAGTGATAACCTGATCTTCAATAATACTATTATATTATTATATATGTAATTATGTTTGCTCATTTTTCATGATTCATTGTTGCCATTGTCATTTATGATTTCCACTCGCTTTCTCTTCAGGTTTTTTCATGATCTAAGTTCTTCCTTCTCTTAGCCAAAGTTATGGTCCTTCACCCCTGACTAGTGGTTCATCCCTCCCCCCTCTATAATCGGGGTTATATGGACACCAACAAAGATAGATGGGCACCTCCAAGGCTAGTGCTGACCGATAGGTCGCCTTTTTGTAGTGAATTTACCACCCCGATAGGCCAAAGTCACGCAGGATAATTTCCCATATGCTAAGGCCCGGTTCATGCAAAGGTTGTTTATCCCACCCACCCTATGAGATAGGATTTTAGAGAGGGTAAAATTATGTTCATTTTTCAAATCTTTTAACAAGGATAGAGAGTGAGGCAGGGATGATAAGATACTTGGCATAGGTGATTCATTGAAGACATTTGAGAGGGATAAATGCACTTTTTGAGGCTATTCGCCAGTCAAATAATTTCAATTTGGTGTAAGGCAGGGCAGGTTGTTTATTGAGTTAGGCGGTGTATTCCAGTTCTAAAGTTCGACAAGGAAGAGAGCATAGAGGGAGTGAGGTAGGGAACTACTACTTACTTATCAGAGGCTTAGGCGAGGCAGCCACTATAGGCCCCACCTTTTCACTAGTGAATTTACCGTCTTCTTGGGCTGCTACCTTTCAGTGACCATGCCACCCTTCCTTTAACTAGTGAATTTACCAGTCATTTTCTAAGTTCAATGGTCAATGAAGCATTCACAACACCACCTCACCCATCGGATGGATGAGCGACTTCGTTCCTCGCCCTTTTTGGGGCGAGTCACTTAACGTACCTCACCCACTTAGGGTGAGTCACTAACCATACCTCACCCTTTTTGGGGTGAGTCACTTAATGTACCTCACCCACTTAGGGTGAGTCACTAACTATACCTCGCCCTTTTTGGGGCGAGTCACTTAACGTACCTTTGTTTCCTGAATTTCTCATCTGGATAGGCCATGTTCGCATTCCCTATCATCTTGATACCCCTACCTTTCTTCCTGCGGTCACTACTTATACATGCTTTGATGCACCCCAGGGACTAGATCTTTATCCGAGACTCCTTCCTTTGCTACAGGTGAGACTTAATAAAATGGATCCCTATCTGAATATAGCTCCGAGTAGAGCGATGGCTCTAAAACTAAAAATATTGAGTCTCCATTTGGCATTGGGTAAAATAAAATGGCTTATGAAATGGTGAGTGATAAATCAACCTAGGCTACTAGTTATCGAACATGAAGGGGTGCTTCTTTACCTACTGCTATCCTTGCTTCTATGGTCTATTCCTATGCAGGTGAAACCACTAAGTCTAACCTTGCATATAGGATTGCTCCAAGTAATTTCTTTGGATCTAGAAGTTGACGAACGGAATGAGATGCTTCTACAATGTAATCAACAAGGTCAAAATCTTAAATTGCTAGGTAAGGAGCTGAAACTATTGATGTCGCTAGTTAATCTCCAACTGGCACTGGAATAGATGTTACGGGCTTACTAGATTCTCGATCAACTTCAATCGCTCTTGTTGATGCTAGCGGTAGTGCTACTAAAACTTGGTAAAGATATTATACTTGTCACTTGGCCAACTTTGTAGTGATAAAGAGTTCGGAGTGGACATTTAAGGGGTATAGTTGCATCAGTGGCACTAGGGATAGCTACTAACCGTAGGGGAAAAAGGCACCTTGTAGAATAGATCTATTGGCTCGACACGTAGACTTATTGGTCCAAACACTAGGTATGAAACTTATGCATCCTTATTTCTTAGGCAATAAAGTATTAGGGGCAAGTAGGCAACACCCACAAATGCATAAGGGAGAAACACACTGACAGACAAAGATACTCCACGCATTAATCGGCCACATTAATTGACCAAATTTCCATCCCTCCTCCTATAGATAGGGACCGTAGTACGCCTATTTTCTATTCATTTTGCCTATAACCTCTGAAGCATGGAGAATACCTACGACATATCACGGAGCTAAATCCATATGCAGATGCATATGGAGCATATTCAGTCGCTTAGCCATAATTAACATATATAGTTCCATCTTGAGATTTATACCTAGTAGCATTTCAAAACCAAGATAAAGAGCTCATAGCATTCCTTCCAGTTATAGATCGATAGCCAATTTCGGATCCTTCGGTGGAAGATCGAGATCGAGCAGCAGATTCGGTTCCAGCAGTATATCTTACAGCTAAGGTAGCAGGTTCACCACCACCATATTGCTCAGCATCCATTCATATTACAGTTTCCTAGCTACTACCTCGCTCAGTTCCAAATCCATATGGTGTAGCAAAACCCATTGCAGTTTCACCATGGCATCCTCACTACCATCCCTCCCAATCCAATAGCTTGTTCGAGAGATAGTAGTCGATGACCTGGTTCCATATGAATATACAGAGTCAGTTGCATTCCTCCCTGTTCAGGCATTAGCTTTCTATAGGTCTCTGGATATTGATGTTCCATCCATGCAGGTGAAAGAAAAAGGCATGCTAGTAGTAGCTAGGGTGGAGGCACTTTTTGTACTTGACCTAGTAGACCAAGAAACAATTGGAGTACTATGGAAAGTCAACCAAATAGCCAGAGGAATAAATATGGCATAGAGCCAGAGGAGAGGCATAGGTAGGAGCACCACCATTAGCGGTAGAGATAGCAACAGAGTGATCATCCCTACCTCTTTCGGTGGCTTGGTGGCCTCCCTGAGGTTCATGAATTACCTTACTCAAACTGATGTCACAGCGGTCAGGAATGCACAACATGCAAAGTTCCCTCCAGTGCTTATGCAGGTAATGGTCAATAGATTAAAGGTCAAATGGTTCGGGGTAAAATCTGGTTCAACTCGCTCAGTCCATCGGTGACATTCTTATGAAAATATCCACTAAGGAAAGATCAGAACACATGAAGGAATCAAAATATCAAGATCCTGAAGGTGTGAACCGCCTCATAGTTTCCAACAGGGTAATATTGTTCCTTAACCGCATCCACAAAAAAATCCCAAGTGGGCTCAGCCCCATATATTCCAGATTCCTCTATGGAAATTTTCTCCCAGTAAGTTTCCCACCAATGTTTGACATGGGGGAGAACCTTAAGGAGTGTGAAGGTGATCGTTTCCCTGTCGAAAAAATTGTGAACGGATAAATAACCTTCTAGAAGATTTAACCATCTTTCTAGGGAATTTGCATCTATCTGTCCTTCAAATACGGGAATATAAAAATTAACTTATACCTTGAAAGGCAAGGTGCCTCCAAAGTGGCTACTTGATGAATATGTGTCTTTTATTATCGATAGGTGTTGAAGTATGTGGGAAACATTCTCCATCATTTTGTCCCTCTTTCGCGTGAGAGCTTGCTCAAGAAACAAATTAATAGAATCTTCTGCTCCATCATTTTTCATTTCTTCCACCATGGAGGGTTTCTTGGGCGTGTGAGATAAATTTTCTTCAAGAGATACAAGCTTGATACCCAACTTTATATACTCAAACCTCATCGGTGACATGCACTAAAAAACTATTAAGAGCAGCCTGCTCTAATACCACTAATCTGGATTATTTTTAGCACGAAATGAGAGCAGAGATATAATAAATAAATGTACAGAGATATCTCAAATATCCAATAATATAACAGAAATTTATTGGAGATGCAACCATAAACACAGAGATATAGTAATACACAATTTTCTATTAATGAGCAAAAATGTACAAAGACTATAAAAATACAAAGTGAAAGACTCGCTAGAATGGTGGCAGCTTATCTCTGAGAAGATATGTGACGAATGCTCGCATTCGCAAGAAGATGATTGTTAAAATGAGGCTCCAAAGGAATTTTTAACATAAGTAATATCCAAAACCTTAACCCCAAAAGATGAAAATCCAAAAGGTTTGCGGGCCCCGATGGGGATAGTTGATACGTCAACTTCCTAGGGGCGTAAATTTTGCATATGATCTTTGTTTGGGGCGCTTGATACACCATTGGAAAGTTATAATCGAGAAGAATTATTTTCGACTGGCCCAAGCCAGTGCCTTTCAAAATTTATTGGGCCCCAAATCCATAAAAAAACGTCATTTAGGGCCTCAAAACGGCCCCGGAAGTTTGGAACCCGAAAAATTGCCAAGATGGAAAACTGTTTTTCGAGCCCGTGAAATATGTGGGTGGCCACCGATATCCACCTGGATCATCATTATATATCAACCAATCAGTCACCTAATTGATATAGTGCCACCGAGACCAACACTTGGGAAGATACTCTCTAGTACCTAGGTAATTGGGTAGTATGATTAAGGGTACGCTTTGTTAGAAAAGTGGGTGTGCTCATTTAACCATAGACAGCATAGAAATACTATCACCCAAACATAGGCACAAAGGCCACCCCCGAGCACCTTAACCTTGATAGAGAGAATCATTCCAGTAGCAGATCAATATCCAACCAAAGCTAATGCACCAAGAAAAGATAACCAAAGACCAAGCAGAAAGTCCAAGACAAAAACCGAAATGTCAGTTGCAGCATCTGCAGCTGCAACTCCTCTCCAAACTTGTGCACTAATATTCTTATGCAATTGTGAGTGAGTGAATGAAAAATGAGCTCTAGTGCCATCTATTTATACTGCTCCATCTTCATTGACTAGGCCGACTTCTCTTTCTGGGGGAGAATAACTCAATATTAATTATTCTATTAAGTTGACTTTTATTCTAGGGTTATTATCCAAATATTTAGGGTTTCTCTTTCTTCCCAGTGAGATCGGAAGAGCGTCGTGTAGGGAAAGAGTGTAGATCTCGG
>CBVK0100543791.1:0-17327 GCA_900067695.1 Picea abies | reverse complement strand
TTTCAATTTTAGACAATGAGAGAAATTGTAGGGATTAGAAGTGATCAGTTTGTTAGAATAGTTGAGGCTCGATAAAGCTTAAATTTGATGATTATTGTAATAGAAGAGTGAAGGATTAGCCTGGTTGGGCCAGCCGAGATCTAAGATTTGTAACTAAGCCTGCATATGAATAAAATGATTGGTATTTTAAACATTGAATTTTTGTGTGAGCATATTATTCATTAACCTGTGATTATTAATTGTCTTTGTACATAATCAAAGAATATCGAAAACCTCCCTTAGATAATTTGTAGTCTTAGGATTGCAGGAATCCCTTCGATCAACTACAAATAGAGATCATAAAAGATCTAGGAGGAACCTTGGTCAGATCGGGTTCCCACACAGTTGTCGCAGACGAAGAAGTTGGACCGTTGATTCTGGAGGAGGACAAACTGCAGTGGTCAAATGAGGACAAACTGCAGTGGTCAAATCTATCAAAGATCCATCAAACTTAAGAAAATAAAATCTTGTCATTCAATTGAAATCGATGGTTCGGGAGGATTTGGGAGCGCGAAGGATAAATTAATCGACGTGTTGTTTGAAGTCCCACAATCATCCAACGCCATTGATCTCGTCAGAGTCGATGATCAACGAACACGATTAAAAGAGTCGGGAAAGCACTTTTTAGATTGTGTAAATTGAACTCTTTGATAAAGAGAGAGCACATTGGGGTTATGCAATCATTGTGGATCGTCGATCTCTGAACGATCTGTGGGTGAACCTGCAAGGAACCCATGTTTTAATGCTGCATACACTCATACTGTGATCAGGTTTTGTGGGTGATTTGTGAGTCCGGTTTTGAATTATGTCAGCATTGAGAAGGATTTGGAAGGGTTTAAATTCAGACTTGCATCAGCGAGCAGGGTTCTACATTGTGAGAACAAGCAAGCCAGGAACCACAAGCCATAAGCCAAATCCAGAGCTAGTGCCAGAGTTTTTGCGAGAAGCTAAAGTTAGAGCCATGTTTCATATAAGTAGACAAAAGATACATTGATCCAGAATGGTTTCCTTCAATATTTTGGAGACCAAAAGTTCTCTCAATGGGGAGGTGTGATCTAAATGGATTTGAATAGATGAATGGGTGTAAGACTCAGTACTTGTAAGAGACAATATGGAAATTTATGAAGGTTAGATCAACCATGTAAAAGACAATGTAACTGTAAATATGAATTAGAGAGAGATAGAGAGATAATTAAATGGAATAAGAAAAATGAATAGGAGAGAAGGTTGAGGAATGGGAAGTGAAGGGCCATGGTTGTTGGTCTTCCCTCATCTATTTCCTCATGTAATTTGACTCCCAATGGAATTTTTGGCGAAGAGAAGATGATAGAGAGTGAAGCGTTGCTTGTACTAGAGATTGCTAAAATTAAATACTGAGCCCCCATTCAAAGCTAGTTTTCCCATTTGAATTTCCAGAGTAAAATATTTTTCTTATGATGTGTTTCATAAATTATTGTATGAGCTTGGATATTTCTCTATGCTTGTGAAGAGAAATTTGTCTATGAATTCATTGTGGTGTGCATAAGTTTGGTGCTTGTGTCACTGTTGGGATAAGATATGATTCCTGTGTGTTTTAATGATGCATGCAATTGAATCTTCAAATGAAATGAAGAACTAGCTACTCTATTTCTATTGAAAACACTTAGAAATTCCTTCCCGTTCATTTTCTAATAACACCGACAACTCTATATTTCCCACCGTTGGATGCATCTCGAAATTGAAGATTTGTGGTTTTAATTAAATAGTTGTTGCAATTATTTAGGAGAGTTTCCATTTTGGAGAATTACTCTCATCTCTCACGAAACGTTAGGTGTATTTCTCTCTCCTTGGGACATTTCTCATTACCTGGACCACCCATTAATTACCTAAGTACTTCAATCTTCTACGTGGGGCGAATTTCTTGATGCCTGGTCATTTCTAAACATTGTTGGGGTGAATTTCTTGATTCTTGGGCGATTCTAAACATTGATGGAGTATATTTCTTGATGTATGGGCGATTCTAAACCTTTCTAGATGGATTTAAGATTGCCAAGGTCGAATTGGTGTATGCTTGGATGTTTTAAACATTGTTGGGCGAAATTTCTCCTGCCTAGTGAATGAACAGTCCCTTGGGTCATCCTTCTCTCATCTATATGGTCATACAACATTTGTACATGGTCATGCGGTCTGTACATACTAATTGACTTACTCACTACTTGTCAAAGAAAGATTGCACAAGAATTTCTGAACTTTGGCGTAATATTTCTTACGTTACTTATTTCCACGGGGACATCAAAATTGTCAAGACTAGCCAACAAACCAATCTCGCATATCTTTCATAAGAATAGTGAGTTGTGACGAGTTTTTGTTGGCAGTTGCACTCCTAATAGCCTCAAATACAGAAGCTCAAACTCAAAAGACTCCATTGGTTACATGGAGAAAGAGCCATCCATTAATATTGAGCAATGTTTATTATTGACTCGATTGTCATTATGTTGCCAGCGATTTGGTGTATGTAGGTCACACCCAAGAATAGGCTTTGCACTAAGGAGAAGAATAGAGGAAGAGAGTTTTTTGCACATAGAAAAAAGGGACAGGATTGGCAGCCTTGTTGGAGATACATCACTTTGTAGTTAATTTTTCATAGTACCTGTGTTCGTAAAGCGAGTGGGATATAATTCCCTTGATTACGGATTAGATGGTATCAATGCAGTTGCATCCTTGGCTGAGAATCTATTTCCAGAATTGTGAACAAAAAATTATAGACTACAACATGGGAAAAGCAAGCAAAGATAAGTTGGAAGACTTAAGGGCCAACAATGTTGAGATTGAAGAAGAGAACGAGAGCTTGAAGACACAGGTTAAGATATTTAACCAAAGGATGGCAGAGATGGAGAAGCACATGGAGACATCTACCCAATTGTTTCCATTGTTGAAGAAGAAATTTAAAGAAGGCCAAGACTCCCTCATAGTAGTTATGATAGATTGGGACAATCATCGAGTGCAACTTGCACACTTTGGGGAGAAGGTCATCCAATTGGAATATATTTGGAAATAATATATTCTTACTCAGATGTTCACGCAACTGCAATAAGATTTGGCAGAGAGGAGAAGGCCTTGGCAAGACTTCAAGAATCTGTCAAAGAGCACAGAGAACAAGGAATCCTTCCATAGCCATTGGAGATGATATCACCATGACCGAGACCATTTCGGTAAGCTCGTTGTCCATATGCAATCCTCAATATCAACTTGGTGAATTTGAGAATCATACCAGAGGTATTGGCTCCAAACTTTTAAGGAAAATGGGCTATGATGGACAAGGGATAGGAAAGAGGAGACAAGGTATCTTGAGTGCCATCGTAGTCACCCCCTAGGCCAAGCATGAAGGCCTAAGATTTGATGGTATAAGTGAAACTTCCATTGCCATGAAGAAAACCATTTTTTTGAAGGAAACCAACATGTCAGAGTTGGCGTTCTCATCAAGAGAAGGAGAAGCAGTGGTAAATTAAGGTGGAAGCTCACCACCACCAAAGCATTGTGGTAGATTGAAGGAGAGAAACAATGAGGAGATATTGTAGAATCATCCCACACATGCACTCAGAGACAACAACAAACCAATCAACAAAAATAAGAAGGAGACTAGGAGGTCCACATCAAACAATAAATTTCTTTTTTGTCTCTCCTACAAGAAGAGAGGTCATACCATAGACAATTTTTGGTACAAAGTGACATGTTCACATTGTGGAAGTACAAACCATCTTGAGGCAGCCTGCTGAAAGAAGCAAGCCATGTTCTGTAGGCCTGATTGTTTTCAAAATTTGAATGGAAAGAAGGCTTCTCCAATTCAACAACATACAACAGAGGTACTTGGAAACGAGGATTATGTCAAGAATTCCTTGTAGTGGAAACAAGAATTGTTGTCACCATTGCAATTTGAGTGGTTACTGGGAAGCAAAGTGTTGGCGACTTCATCCATAGCTTCACCCCAGAAACCACACATTGAAGAGAAGAGTGTGGAGATTGAAGACTGTGGAAGATGAAGAGTGGTTTTCCTCTCTAATCCAAGAGGCATAAATCATACAAGGAGAGATAGTAGTGTGGGAAGTATACATCACCAATGAGATGGACAACAGTTTGATGACAAGGACAACCACATTCCAATGGTTTTTTTCAATATTGCATCTGAAGAGCCCCTTCTTGGATATGTGTCGAAAAGTGGTGCATGGGTTGTTTGGAGAACTCTGGAAGTGCTTGTAAGAATGTGCAAGCATTGGAGGGTTGTTTCTATGATGAGAAGAAACTAATCCTATTAGAGGAATGCAACCACATTTCCCTTGAGGAGTTGTTGTGTGATTGCAACATGTTGAGGCCACACTTAGCAAGAATACCAACATTCAACTTGGCTTCATTGGTAGCCAAGATGGACTATATCCAAGATAGAGAGGGAGATGGGAATGGATGTTGAATTCAGGGTTTGGATTTGGAGATTTATCATAGTTGAGAGATAGTGAGAAGTTTTATGGATCATGGGAACAAATGTGCCATACACAGAGAGAAATCCATAGCCGAGGACCAAAGCCAGTAGCTAGAGCCATGAGCCAAAGCTAGAGCTAGAGTTAAAGTTGTATCTAGGACCCAGCATCATAGCCACATTCCATAGAAGCAGATAGAAGTACACTGATCCACATTGGTTTCCTTGAGCCTTTGGAGACCAAAATTGATCCAGATGGATATTGGTGGCAACCCACCTATTCCAACTGGCTCCTCGTGTCTGTTTTTGATTTAGCACATCTTTCTGTACTACTTTATGATTGTGAGTTCTACACTTATGGGGTTGTTTGAAGCCTCACACATTCTCCAGGTGGATACGGGTGGCCTCTCACCTAATCCAATTGGCTTATTTTGTATGTTTTCATGTGACTGCCATCACTCTCTCTAAGATGAGATTCACTTCTTTGGTGAATCTATACATAGTTGAGTCGATTCCTCACTCCCTAGGCGACTCTATACATAGTTGGGATGTTTTCTCACTTACCTGGGATGTTTTCCAGTTTCTAGTGATGTTTTTCAACTTCCTGGAATGTTTCCCCACTTGCATGAGTTGTTTTCCACCTTCCTGGATGACTTTACATCACCTTGGGCATCTTATTTCATGCTTGGACAAATTCACATCTCTCATTGGGTGATTTTACATTGTTGGTCGAATCCATTCCTTTGTTTGTCAATTTCACAACTTTGTTGAGAGGAATTTGGTGGATACTTGTAAGACATTTTGTTTCACATATCATAAATTTGTTTTGGAGAAAGGATACATATATATAGGATTTCCACCACTATACAAGGTTGATATGGGTAGGCAATATCATTATTGTTTTGATGATGCCTTCATAGTTGTAGGAATCAACCTTGGATCCAACAACAAGGAATTTGAAAAAAACTAACATTGGAAGATGCCATAGAAGAAGATGTAATTTTTTCTTTATTAATAGGAAATTAGGTGGAGCCACGGAAGGAACTCGTGAAAAATTCTACATCTAAAATAAACATTGAGAAGATTGACATTTAATTGCAAATTTCAAGAGTGGTTTTTTCTTCATTCCTTAACATGTTGTTTTGGCACAATTATCACATAATTGATTTGGCCCTAGAAGAATTGATCGGAAATGGCCATTAGATGGAGTCAACAAAATTTGAATAATTTTGATTACCACCTAGGTTTTCATACACAAAGATAATCCTAGTGCTTGGTTTGTTGGTGTTTTTGGCCTCATAAAGCAAGTCATTGTCTAGGCTAAGCATTGTATATGTATACTACAACCAACTCTTAGTCCAATTCAAGCACAAAAGAAATGCATAGGAGTAACATGAACACAAAGTATTAAGTGTTGTGAGAGCACATTCCAATTAAAAATTTTATAATCAACCATTACATATAAGGTGCTAACTCGAATTACCATTTAAGTGGTATTGCAAGTAGTGAAGTTGGGAAACACATATTTACTTTCTCTTGGCAATTCAAATTCGAGCATGTATCTATGTGTTGAACAAAATGGTTGTTTGAATATTTTGTTTTGCACATTAAAGGGGAAGAGCAGCATATATATTTATCCAATACATGGGGTTGGAACTTGGTTGAATTAGCCTTATCACCATAAGTAAACAAGCTAGGCAATTGGAAAATAAACTAGATTTGAAGACATAAATTAATTAGGCAACATAGGATTTCCATTGCATTGTCATTTGGGTTATTGTGTGCAGGTTACATAGAGAAGAAACAAGCCAATCATTTAGAGTAGAGCTTTCATAGAGAACATATCTTACAACCATCAAAAGAACAAGAAGATGGAAATGTTGTATGGGGAAGGGAATAGAGGCCTAGTGGCCTTTTTGAAGACATAATACTTTGTACAAGCCTAAGAATAGAGCTCATAAGATACTTCTATAGAGGATATATGTTGGTGAAGTGAGTGGACTATAAGTTCATCATTTATATATCAGTTATTAGGTTAATAATTGAATATCAAACTTTAACAAGTATCTACTTTTATGGAAGTGAAGATGTGAATTTATGCATGGTGGGGGATGAATATGTAGACTTGTGCACATGGTGGAGGATGAAGGTGTAAACTTGTACACAAGTCCACACCTTCACTGGTCACCACTCTTCCCATAGAAGATAAAGAGCAAAGGTTTTAAAATTAAAATCAACATCATATATATGGTTTGTTGCATTGCACTTTGGTCATTGAGATGGATGCCATTAGGTCAATATTTTAATATCAAAATTTAACTAGTGTGCAAGAGTGAAGATGTGGACTTGTGCATAGTGAGGATGATAAGATTTAAGCTTTTGTATATGGTGAGGGATGAAATTGTCAAATTTATTGAGTTGTAATTTGATGGTTGAGATGAGTATTATTAAATTAATAATTTGATATCACTAAACCTATATCTATTTTCACTAAAGTGAAGGTGAAAATTTATACATGGTGATAGATGAAAGTGTAAACATTGTGCACATGGCGGGGGATGAAGATGTATACTTGCACATAAATTCCACACCTTTACTCACCACCACCCTTTGCATGGAAGGTGAAGATATACACATTTTTTTTAATAGATAGAAGTTTTGACCTTCACAATTATCCAACTGAAGTGGAAATGTGCTTTGAGGATGCAACATTGGAGACTTAGGCAACCTTGAAAGTTGAAGTCCTTCAAGGAAATAATTTGTAGTCTCTTTTTCTATACTTGTTATGTTTTTTCGAGTAGTTTTTTTGTTATTTCAATATGTAAGATAATACACCTACTAGGTTGCTTATAAGTATTAAAATTGAAAAAATTAGGGTAAGGAATTTTTTGATGATAAAGTGTGTCTATGTGTGTGTGAACTGTAAATAAATAATGTGACCCTTTTAGGTCCCCATTTTCTCATTCATAATTATAATTTGTTACATGGACGATTCCTTTTTTTTCTAGGTAAAACTATGCATGGTTCTTAATACTTGGTGAAAGAAAAATAATTTATATATATGATCCGGATTTTATGAGCAGAACGAAAATGAATACAAATTATTATTATTATTAACATAGAGACACAAGAATAACATAGATACAGTAAAACTGGTTTCTATTCAATAAGAAAATGTGATGAAACTATAAAATGCAACGGAAAACAAGCTTGCTAGAATGGTGGCGGCATATCTTTGAGAAGAGATGTGACGAATGCGCTCATTCGCAAGAAGATGGTTACAATGAGGCTCTCCAAGCCTTTTTACAATAAACAGGAATGCCAAACCCTAGACATCCAAAAACCTAACCCTAGGAGATGAAGCCCCAAAAGTCATGTGGGCCCCATTGGGGTAAGCTAGTACATAAACTTCTCATGGTTGTAAATTTTGCATACGATCTTCGTTTTAGGTGCACGATAGCCTATTGGAAAGGTCTATCTAAGGAATACACATGTCGATGTAAAACTCTAACTCGATATATAGTCTAATTGTGGTGAGCCCTAAAAACATTGTTTAGGGCCTCAAAACAACCCCGGAAGTCAGGGACTCGAAAACTAGGAACAACCTACCAAATTAGCAAACTGCCAAAATGAGCTAGTTGGAATAGGTGGGAAGCCACCAACATACATATGGATCGTTCCTCTCCCCTTAGGAAGAAATGGTCTCCATTGCATTGAGTGCCCCCATCAGATGAGGAATTTTTTGTTGAATTTGACCCTGGGTGAGCCACTTGCCTTGGTGTAGGAGTTGCCCTACTTTGACAACTCGATAAAGCTAGATCCTTTGTTGGTGAGTGCCCTTGACTTTTTTGTCCACAATATGATCACTAGATGCACGTTGCATGCAGTCAGGGTTAAGATCTATTGGTCTCAATTATTCTTCTATCTCTGAGGTGTCCAACAATGGTGGGAAGTATGGCCGAAGGAGATCCACGTTGAACACTACATGCAGGCCAAGGAAAGGGGGAATGTTGGGCTCAAAATAATTATCACCCACAACCTTGGTGATAGTGTAAGGTCTGTAACAGAGTGGGAGAATCTTCTGATGGGGCCCTGTAAAGAATTCTTTCTACAAGTGTAACCACACTTTGTCTCCCACCTGAAACTTATGTGGCACCCGATGTGGATCATGGCGTTGCTTGTACTTGGCATTAGACTTCTGTAAAATATCATGAACTTGTTGGCGAATGTGCTGGATTCACTCAATGAACTAGGAGGATTTGTTAGCTTCAGTTGGAGTAGGTGATGAATAGGCTAGGGTGGCTGCAAGAGGTAGTGCAACATCCATGGGACCCAATGGTTGGAATCCTAACCTGACCTGAAAGGGGTTGTGATCGGTTGAGATATGTAGGGCTCTATTGTAGCTATGTTGAACATAGGGAAGAGTCTCATCCCATGTGCAGGGGTTCTTGAAATTATACATGTGCAGGATATGCATTATCATTCGATTAACAACCTCAGTTTGGCCATCTGTCTAGGGGTGGAAGGTAGTGGACTTGGTGAGCTTGGTGTCCAGTAGTGACCAAAGGCTCGACTAGAATGTGTTGAGGAACCAGATGTCCCGATCTAAGATGATGGTTTGTGGTATCCAAAAATGTACTCACACTCATTTCAAGAAGATCTTGGCAGTGGCCTTTGTTGTGATGCTCTTCTTGCAGGTGACCAAAATCGTCATCTTAGAAAAATGATCAACCACCACAAAAACACAGTCATTTCTTCGCTTGGTTGATGGAAGGCCCGACATGTAGTCCATCGAGATGGATTCCCAGGGCCTTTCAGGAATAGGCAGAGGGGTGTACATGCTTTGTTTCTTAATGACCGATTTGGAAATGGCATAGGCAGTGCAGGATTTGATATACTTGCTGACATCCTATCGAAGTTTTGGCCAATAGAAATGTTGTTGAAACACTGCCACTGTCTTTTCTACGTTGAAGTGGCCCACCACCTGACTGTAGTGGGCTTCCCAAATCAGCTTCGCTCGCTCGCTTGATGGAACGTAGAGATGGCCCATATCGCACAACAACCCGTATTAAAGATGGAAATTAGTGATAGTTGTGTTTGCGCCCAACATCTGGTAGGTGGCGACGAAGTCAGGATCGCTCTCATAGAGTTGGGGCCATCCGAAAGTCTCGTGTTCGTAGAAGTTTAGCACTATGGTGAGTGTTGCAATTGGAGAGCGATTGAGGCAATCAATGATGCAGTTGGTGCTTCCTGTCTTATACTTGATGGTGAGATGGAATTGCTACAAGTATCTGGACCACTTTTAATGGCGGTCATTCTACAATTTTCCTTGTGTATGCATGAACTGCAACAGCTTATGATCGGTGTGGATGAATGTCTCCTTTCCTAGAATGTAATGCCTCCACTGGCAGTAGGAATGCACAATGGAGTACATTTATTTGTCATAAGTAGGGTACTTACAAACGACATCTGATAGTGTCTCACTATGATAGGCCACAAGGTGTCCATGTTGAGTGAGAATTGCGCCCATAACATAGTTGGAAGCATCTGTCTCAATCTCAAATGGTTGTTGCAGGTCAATAATGAGAGCACTGGGGCTGAGCACAAGCACTGCTTCAAATCATCGAATGCTTGTTGTTGTGATATGCCCCACATGAACTTTGTCTTACCACCACCCCTGTTTACTTGGCTGAGGGCCCATGCAATATGGGAGAATCTCAACACAAACCCGTGACAGAAATTGGAAAGGCCTAAAAAACTATGAAGCTCAATGAGTGTGGTTGGGGCTGGTCAGTCATGAATGACCTGGATCTTGGCTGGATCCACATGCACCCCATGCTTATCAAAAATGTAGCCTAGGTACTAGACCATGTCCATGTCGAAGGAATATTTTTCCAAATTTGCATATAGCTTGTGTTGTCGCAGAGTGTGTAGAACCTGTTGAACATGCTGCAAGTGTTCCACCCAAGTCTTGTTGTAGATGAGGATGTACTCCAGATAAACCAACACAAAAGAATTGGTGAAACACCGCAAGATATTGTCCATCATACTCATGAAAGTTGTTGGGGCATTCGTCAAACCAAAGGGCATGAACAACCATTCAAAAAGACCTTTTTTGGACTTGAAGATAATTTTCCATGCATCTGTCTGCTCTATTGGGATTTGATGGTAGTCAGACTTCAGATCAATCTTATTGAAGTATTTGACCCCCTTGAGTTGGTAAAGAGATCGTCGATTAGGGGAATCGAGTACCGGTTCCTAACTGTAAATTGATTTAGGGCCCGGTAATCGATGCATAGTCACCAGGTCCCATCTTTCTTCTGCACAAACTCCTGTCTTTCTTCTACACAAGCACGATTGGGCTTCCACATGGTGATGAGATGGGTTGGATGTGTCCATTTTGGAGCAATTCTTGGATCTGACGCTTGATCTCCTCATTTTAATATAGAGAGTAGTGATAGATTGACCCATTGGGTAGTGGTGCACTAGGGGTCAGATCGATTAAATGCTTGACCTAATAGTGCAGAGGTACCCTAGTGGGTGAAGAGAAGATGTCTTTGTATTCTTCCACGATCTTATCCACTTGTTTCTGCTGCATGGAGAGATCGTCCACGAAGGCCATGGATGTGGCTGCAACCTTCCACTCACTTTGAGAGAGAATCATGAAGAATACAAACTTCCCAGTCTGAGAGATGACCTTCCTGAATTACTTGGTAGAGATCAAGGAAATGGCAGTAGGTGGGACTACCTCGGGTATCGTGTAGAATTTCCTATCCAAAGTAATGATAAAACTGTGAGGCCTAGAATCATATACAACATGATGTTTCCATAAATAAGGTTGGCCCAAAAGAACATCACAAACTTCAAGGGGAGAGACATCACACAATACCTCATCTTTGAAGGGCTTGAGGTCGTAGGACATGCAGCACTGTTGGCTGACGCCAAGATTTCTTCCTTGGTGGAGCCATCTGATGGTGTATGGCTGCGGGTGCGACGTTGTTAGTAGGTCCAACTGCTCGATGACCTCCGCCGAGATGAGGTTCTTCTGACTACTGCTATCAATGATGAAGTGCAATGGAGTACCCTTCACCCACATCTGTGAATGAAAGAGACACTCACCTTCCTCTGGCTCATCAGGTTCACCAAGATGGATCTTGGTGGTAGCAATGGTGGCACTGGGTCCCGCATCAATTATCCATCTCCCCTTTTTTGGTTCTGACTCAGAGTCGAAACATGCATCCGATTCAAAGGCTTTCACCTCAGCCACCAATGGCTACTTCGAGCAATAATTAACAATGTTATGCCAAGGACTCTTATGGAAGTTGCACCACTTCCCAATATCTTTCTCCATATTTCTATTGTCCTTCTTTGTTTGTGACTTAGACTGGTTGTCCTGAGTTTTTCCATCTTTGATCTACGGGTTGGGGTTGCCCTTGCCTTGCTTCTGCTATGAGGGGTTCCCAGGCCCAAACTGTCACATCTTTTGTTTAAGCTTCTGCTCAATTTTGACAGCATATCGATAGGCCGCGCTTAAGGACAAGAAGTACATAAACTCCATTTGTCTAAATGTATCTATGCAGACTGTCACAGTACTTGAGCACCAAATGTCACTCAGAGTCTTTTATACCCAACTTGGTGCGCAAGGTATGGAAGATATTTGTGAACTCTGGCACTGTTTGGTCCCTTTCCTGCCGCAGTGTAGTCCATCTTGTATACAGGTTGTCATAACTTCCAACATGGTAGTATTGTTCCTTAATAGAATCCCTGAAGGACTCCTAGGTAAGTGAGACTGTAAATAATGAGGGTTCCTCTGTAGCCTTTTACTCACATAAAGTATCCCACCAATCTTTAACATGGGGGACGGATTTGAGGAGCACAAATGTAATCTTTTCTCTACTGGAAAAGTTATGGACAGAAAAGTACCCTTCTAGTAGATTCAACCATTTCTCTACAACATCTGCGTCTATTTGAACTTCAAATATAGGAATATCAAATTTGATCTGTACCTTGAATGGGGTGACACCTCCACTTGAGGAAGATGTGTCGCCTGTTGGTAGTCGTTGAAGGATTTACACAAAACTATCCATCATCTCATTTCTATGTTGTGCGAGGGCTTCCTCGAGCAATAATTTGAAAGGATCTCCTGTCTCGTCGTCTTTCTTTTCTCTCGCCATGGAAGGTCACTTGGGCGTGCGAGAGCTCTTGTCCTCAAGAGAAACAAGCTCGAGACCTAACTCTTTGTACCCTGACCTAGTCGAGGACATGCACTAAGAATGACAAGGAGTAGACCACTCTGATACCATTGATCCAGATTTTAAGAGCAGAATGAAATGAATACAGATTTGTATTATTAACACAAAGATACATTGAACAATAACAAAGATACAGTAAAACATAGCTTCTATTCAATAAAGAAATATGCTGAAACTGTAAAATGCAGACTGAAACAAGCTTGCTAGAATTGTGGTGGCTTATCTCTAAGAAGAGATGTGACAATCATGCTCATTCATGAGAATATGAGTACAATGAGGCTCCAAAGGCCTTTTTACATAAAACATGAATGCCAAAACCATAGACATCCAAAATCATAACCCTAGGAGATGAAGCGCCAAAAGTCATGTGGGCCCCATTAGGGTAAGTTGGTACATCAACTTCTCGGGGTCGTAACTTTTGCATACGATCTCCATTTTAGGTGCACAATAGCTTGTTAGAAATGTCTATCCGAGGACTACACATTATGTCGTCGCACTTTGATTTTCTGTACAATGTGGCTACGATAGGCTCAAAAAATGTTATTTAGGGCCTGAAAATGACCCCAGAAGTTCAAGACTCGAAAAGCTAGAAAAAAACTACCAAAATGAAAGCTGAAACTGCCAAGATGAAATTTGTGTGTGAGCGAGTTGGAATAGGTGGGTGGCCACACATATCCACCTGGATCAAATTTTATGAAGGAATAATGAGAAGGAAATTTCTTTGGTGGTTTACCCAACTCCTAAAGGGGGATAAGGGTAGTGGCCTTCAACAAGTTTATCCTTGAGAGACTAAGCACAAAATCACCTAGCAGGGTTTCAAGAGGATTCAAAATTCCCACCTCCCAAGAGCCAAAACAAAAATTCTCAGACTTTTGTAAAGGAACAAAGGAAGGGGAAGAATTGAGCTTAGTCAAGCAATCATATCCACATAAGGGAGGCATAGGGCACTCGTTGTGTTGGTCTGATAGGTCCTCTATTGGAGAAATCACTAGGAGATTGTGCTTTTGTAGACCTTTAACATCCTAAGCCTTTTTCAGAGAAGGTTGAGGAGAATCTTCATCTCGTTGTGCTCTCTACGAACCTAGACTTTCTACCTAAGTGGCAGTGAGCAATCCTTTGCAAGATGCCCATAAAAGTGACATCAACCGCACTTAAACAAGATTCCTTTGTAACCCATGGATCGACTTAATATAACAGGCCCCTTTTTGACGATAATTGAGTCTCCCAAACCTTATGAGAGCTCAAATCTCACCAAAATTCTAGCCATTCCCATGTAACCATAGTCCTTGTAGGAATTGTACACATCATAAAATAAACCCAGGGCGTTCCTAATTTCCTTGAAAAATTCATCCAATCATAAGATTAGAGGTAGACTCGGGAGCCTAACCCAAACTAGAGAAAAATCCATGTTGGTTGATTTTACATCGAATTCCAAGTGACACTTTTTTAGAAAGAGAGCTTGGGAACCCCATGTCTATTGAGCTTTAATAATTTTGTTTGCATCTTCTCCCAAATGAAGAACCACACCAACCGACCTTTAACCAAAACAATACTACTTGGAGAGTAATCAAGAAAACCTGCAAAAATTTCCTTTGTCATAATTTTAGGGTTTCAACATTAATCCTCTCTCTCGGAAATTGACCCACAATGGCTGAATCCTCGAGGTCCATAATGTCATGAAGCTTGACACTCTCTCCTAGCTCCAAATTTATCACTTCCACTTTCCTCTTCACACACTTATGATGTTTCTTTGTTTTCCCCGAACCTCTCAATCCTAGCTCCTCCTGGTTAGAGGTCAGGGATTTATAGGGAAGAGCACAACTCATTAGATTGTTGGACATCATACCTCCAATAAAACCTTTGCCTTCAATATTATCCATAGATTTAGAGACATTGAGATTTAGATAGCTCGATAAGCCTGATGGCAAGTTCAAGGGCAATTCAACCATAGCATTTCAAGAGGATAATGATTTCCATTGAGAAGTATGCAACGATTGATCCACGTCGAGCTTGGGGAGTAAATTTCCTCATCCACTAGATCATCCCACCGACATTTCCTTTGATGTGCTCCCCTTATGAAGTGATGGATTAACAAAGTAGATGCGACAAGATTGGAGGGATTAATCATCGACGAATCCACCTTAGTGTTCCAAGTGACTAAAATATCTTGAATCATATCTCCTAGGATAACGAGTGTGTCATATTCCCTCATATGATTTCTAAGATATGATCGTTGATGTGGAGGAGGGTCATATTCATGGTATGACTCCACTGGTACAGACCAAATTTGTTGTCCTTCCGATGCGTCGTTCGTGTAATCAATGACCTCTTCTTCCATTTTGTCAAGTTTGTAGGTGTGACTTGCAATGAAACCCTAGATCAACAGGAAATCCCTAGGCTTGTGGAAAAACCCTGGCCACAATATCTTCGTGTTCACTATGGGTAGATTTGCTCAATTTGTGTCTTCAATAGACATATACATTTTCTCATAGTGTGAGTAGATCTCTGCTCGTTGTGTTCAAATTTCATTGTACAATTTCAAATCTACTTGATCATATATGGATATATCTGCTCGCTTGTATAGTGCACTGGCCACTAAGACAATCAATTTAATCCACTAATCACTAAGAGAATTGATTTGCTCCAGTTTATAGAAAAATATTGTAGTTCGTTCCATTCTATTTAATAGCAAGAGAGTTTATATGGATATATAATAGCCATAGACATTCAATATTGCAAATTTGCTCTGTTATCAGATCATGTCCAATATCGCAGATTGAATTATTCCGTTCACTGGACGGATAAATACAGGGACCATTCCATAGCCAAATTTCAACCTCGCCAAAATATTACCAAAACTTCGTCTTCCATCCAAATGCTTTCTATTCTTCTTATTGCCGACCTTGCACTATGCCACCTCCATAGATGAGTCATTCTATTACCTCCTTACTTTGGCTTCAACCTAGAATTGGCACTTTATTACATCTCAAGATGTGACTGATAGAGAATGCCAACTACCACACTCCATAAATTACATATGCTCGTTGCACAAAACCCATGGTATTAACAATGGAAATAGGATTTACTAAAGGTGGAGGAGAGCTTTAAAGAAGAGAATGGTGACTAGGAGTGCTGGAAACTTCAAGTATATAAGAGAAGTGCATCTAATAAGGTGGCTACATGATGTTTCCATAGTAGAAAGTATGGTATAGACCCCTATGATTATATGATCCGCTAGCTGTAGATCTGAGGCTAGAGATTGACTTCAAAAGTTAGTTGGATTTGCCATCTAAGGTTGCTGCTTACAAATCTACAAAAACCCTAGCTCTAATACTTGCGGAAACCCTCATCCTTCAAGCTTCTGATAAACATCTATATCTCTTACTCTTTCTTTTATACCTACCGATGTAGATCTATTTTAAACCTAGATCTATCAAGCACCGAGAGGGATCAAATTTCTCACGATGTAATTATTTTTTCATTATTATTCCTTCATATTCAATGATAAAAAAATCACACCTTAAGAAATTTGATCCTTCTCGGTGCTTTATAGATCTGGGTCCACTAGGAGGATAGTACTCGAGGTAAACCAGATTTTTCGATGCCTTGCTCATTTAGGAGCTGAACATGTCATTTGTGAGAATTGAACCTGGGGGGGGGGAACACCCCTCAGCATAAACCATTCGGGCTAAAGCCAATTGACTTTATCATGTATATATGTACATATGTAGTTATTTGTTTTTTGTTTATATTTTGTTGTTGTTATGTAACATAACATAATGTTAAGTGACAACATCTACCCCATATTGGGCGAGAGAGCACCTAACTACTCTGTGTAATAATTTTTTGTTGTTGTCATGTAAAGTAACATAATGTTAAGTGACAACATCTCCCCCATAGTGAGATGTAAGGCACTTAGCTACTCAAGATGCAAAGATAAAAAACTTTGTTTTTAACTTAAAATCATTGAATATTAATATTGTTGACTATTTTTTTCATACACAATACAAAACATATTTTACATCACTAGAATAGAATTAATGTTGAAAAATATAAATTTATTTTATTCCAAACAATATGATATCTAAATTGATGGTCCAAATAAAAAATAGAAATCGTGTCTAAAGTATTTCATTTATAATATACCAACTAAATATATCAACCATCACTACACATTAGAGTTGTGAAGGCTCAAGCCTTATTGGCGATCCGTGGGGTGAGAGAAGAGTAGGAGGATCGGGAGCCGTGGATCAGGGTCGAAAAATGGACGGTGCAGATGTATTGGCGGGAACTTGAAATTGAGGGGTTCGATAAAAGGACCAGCGGTGGCGGGTTAAAGGCATTGTGTTGTTGAACGGCTTCGGAGACAGAGCAATTCGAAGCAGAACTATTATAGAAATGGCCCGCACTAAGCAGACAGCCCGGAAGTCGACCGGCGGGAAGGCCCCGCGGAAGCAGCTAGCAACGAAGGCTGCTCGGAAGTCTGCCCCGGCCACGGGAGGAGTGAAGAAGCCTCACAGGTTCAGGCCCGGAACCGTTGCCCTCCGTGAGATTCGAAAGTATCAGAAGAGCACTGAGCTGTTGAT
>CBVK0100543790.1:0-17327 GCA_900067695.1 Picea abies | reverse complement strand
AGCTGTATCACGTTTCGTGATTTCGGGAACCTTGGAACAAAGACCCCTACCTCTTGTCCATGAAAGTATCGAAGTTCCGAACTCTGATATGTTCAACAAAGACTGGCTCCCCAACAAGTCTTTTCACCGATTTATAATCTTGCACTTCATGACTTAACGAATTCTGATGCAAGACTTCTGGCTCTCCAACCTATAAAACCCCGAAATAGTCTACAAAGGTTTGACTTCATCTAGCGAAAAATACGCCACCTTTCCGCTTCACCGTCCTCTATCTTTGACATGAATTTTCTACCCCTTCAAACCTCCAAACTCTGAAATGAGAGTTCACGAGAGATCTGACAACTCTCGTAACTTCGCAAATTCTCCTCTAAGAATTCTATCCACTCATTCCTTCCTTGACAACTTCTGCAAAATAATCCAAGGTTCTTCCCTATGAACTTTACTTCTACTGGATGATTTCAACCCTTGTCTCCCCTTGAAGTAGTTCAACCTCATCCTCCTTCGAACACTTCAATGAAACTACCCCTTCTGAGATTTCCTTGCAATTTCAAGTCTTCAGAAGGACTCTTGCCCACACTCTTTCCAGCAATCCCTCAAATACTTTTAAGTATTTGAATTCTCAACTCTATGCACTGAAACTACCCCTTCTGAGATTTCCTTGCAATTTCAAGTCTTCAGAAGGACTCTTGCCCACACTCTTTCCAGCAATCCCTCAAATACTTTTAAGTATTTGAATTCTCAACTCTATGCACCCTCCTACAATAACAATCCTTCAATTCACCCCTTTGCTGATAAGTTTTGAGATTTCAACATGCCCGAGCACACCTTGCATGGCTTTTGTGCTTCACCTGCACTTCTGTGGGAATGAGAACAACGATATCTCTCCTGAGATTTCAGAGGTAAACTCTAAACCTTGTCGACGCACTCCTTGCAGACGACTTCATTGCACTCCTTGCAGGAACTTCTCTCACTCAGGTAGAGGAACAATTGAAACTCATCCTCTCTCTCTCTCTCTCTCTCTCTCTCTCTCTCTCTCTCTCTCTCTGTGCACTCCCTGCAACAGTAGTCCTTCAATTCACCCTTGGTTGATAAGTTATAAGCTTTCAACCAGCCTGCGCACACCTTGGACGGATTTTGTGCTTCACTTGCACTTCTGCGGGAATGAGAACAATGTCATCCCTCCTGAGCTTTTAGAGATAAACTCTGGACCCTTGTTAATGCACTCCTTGCAGACGCTTCCACTGCATTCCTTGCAGGGACTTCTCTCACTCAGGTTGAGAAACAATTTAAACCCATTCTCTCTCCCTCTCTCAGACTTCAAACATTCAACATGAAATGCATACACACACTATTAAATCAAATTCATAATAGAGAGAATAAACAACCATGAGCATATCATTCAACATGTATACACAAAAAGCATCATAACACCATGAATCTGAATCAAAGATCTTTACATTAATTCAAACTTATGTACATGGGTTCTTCTCCTCAACTCTCTTCTACAACTCTCTCTTTTTGCTCTATCTCAATGATGCAATGCTCTCTAATGTTACAATAATACAAAGGTGAGGGTGTCTATAGTCATTTTTCTCTCCTATGCTCCTAAACTTTCTAATCTTCATTCAAACCTACCTACTTTCATTTACTACACATAAATTCCTTAATGGTTTTACAGATGAGAGAAATATCTCAAGATATGTTTTACAATGTGCAGGTACTCTTTCCTTTAACCATTATATTAATGTTTCCAAAATATTTCAAAACGTGCGTTGGTGGCCTTCCAGCTGTCTTCCCCTTCACGCTCACTTGACTGCTTATGACACTCCTGCATCACTTAAGTAGGCTACAAAACCATTTCATTTTTCCTTCCTTCCTCCCTATAATATAAATGGAGACTCAACCTATCACTGAAATCGTCACTGATAATAAACCTATCACTATCATTGATAATCAACCTATCATTTTTACTGATAATCAACATGTCAATATCACTAATACTCAACCTTTCACTATCACTGATAATTGACATGTTGTTGATAATCAACCTATCACTGATAAATATACATCATCATCATCGCATGATCATCAACAAAACCAGATCCACTCACATAAACCATATGCCAATATCACTAAAATAATATGCTCAACATCACCAAAATATGCCTGAAACCATATGCCAAGATATATGTTTCATAATATCCATAAATAATGTACCAAATATATTCCTCAACCATGTACCAAATGATGCGCCTCAGAAATTTTCCATATCATTCATGATATGGATCAACCATGTGCCAAAATATGTGCCTGAAACATATGCCATATCATTCATGATATACCTCAACCATTTACCAAAATATATGACTCAAAGTATATACCAAAATACGCCTTAAACCATGTTCCAAATATCCAATATACTCTTCAAACCATTTTTCAAAAACATGCTATAAGCATATACCATAACCACCAAGATATGAACATCAAAACACATAGAAATCATACCTTACATTCTGTAAAAACCTAGTACATCATATCTCAGATCACCAACATATGTCTCTAGACATATGCGAAAGAATATCCAATATATGCCTTAAGGAATATACCAAAATATCCAAGACATACTTCAAAACATGTAGAAAAACATACCTTTCATCGTGAGGAAACCCTATTGCATCAGATCTATGATCATCATGCCTTTCTCAACCTTAGCATCAACACAAGGGATCCTTCTTCAAAACCTTTTTCATAGATCTATGACTCATACATTATCAACCCATGAAAATATGTGATTTTATTGATTGTGACTTGCATACATCTTCTCTTTGCTCCACTATGACCCACATACATCTACTGTTTTCTCCACTACGACCAATAGATAACCTCAAAAATACACTCTTTTCTCCACTGTGACCCATGGATAACCTCATAAATCTGCACCTTTCTCCACTGCAACCCATGGATAACCTCAAAAAAATAATATAGTCACCTCTTTCTCTCCTCGACCTCCTTTATCCTAAGCTAGATTTTTTTTGTTGAGATCGCCAATCCTCCTAGCACAAGTGCAAACCCACTTATGTTATTTCCATACCATAAACAAACAATTGTATAGTTAAGAAAATGAAAGGTTCTTGATGTGTATTTATACTTTTCAAAGTGCCTTCTTTATTTGAATTTAGGGAGGACCTGTAACTTCTTGTTGCAACAAATTTTCTTTTTTAATTAATTTTGGGGCCAACTTGTAACTTCCTAGACCTTATATCCAGGGCTTCTTGACCATACTTTGTGCCTCAAATTTAAGAGAGCATAACTTCTCAACCATGAGTAACCATATGGTGTGCCACCTACCATTGGAAACAATATGACAATGACTATCCATCTATGAGGGTCTTCATGTATTTGAAATGTCCATCATACTCTTTTTATTCAATCAACTTTGGGCTTCATGACCACACACATGTGGCTTCTTAACCATTTAACCACTTAACAATACTTCCAGGGTTTCTTGTAGACTTCTTCAAAATGTCTTCCCATGAGGGTAATTCTTAATTCTACAGCACAAGGGGACCACTTTGGAGACTACTTCAAATACACCCACTACCTCTAGAGGCTTCTAGACTTCTTCTAGAGTTGAAATCACCCATTACTTCTAGGGAATTCTGGGTCTTCTAGACTTCTTCTAGGGTTTACATCAATGAAAACCAACTTTAAAACACAAGTCTGTAAAGAAAAAGTTAACTATTGAGAAATTGACAAGGCAGACACAAGAATTGGCTACCCTGGCTAGTCAGTTGATAGAAGATGACTTGTACACCATTCTCCAAGGCTTGAAAAAGATTATTTTGAGGACCCACATATTAAGAAGAAATCAGAACAATTTTCCAAAAAAATTATTTTAACATAAAAGGTTCGACAAGGAAAAGAAACAAGGGAATAGACTAGGAAAGAAAAACAAACATTGGACTTGAGCATAAGACCTCAGTTACTGGAAACAATGGAACAAGAAAAATAGGTAATCATTGAAGCCACAAATATGGGTATTACAATATATTAACACCTATATATTGATGGGATCCTAAAATACCTCCTTTCATTCACTTCATTTCACTAATTTATCATCATATTTGATCGTAATTCATTCCCTTCACCCTTTAAAGCATACCATTTATTTAAAATATATTAATTATAAACTTTAAAAATAAATTATGTAAGTTTATACTTTCTAATGTATTTTACATGGTTTTAACTAATTTGTAGATGATAAAATTAGTGTTATGAACATATTTTTTTATATATCTATACAATCCATTGAACAACTAAGCAATGGATATCATGGGGGATGCATTCACTATATACATTATTAAAACATTTGCATCATTGAAATATCAATTTAATAATCTTTGTTCTTTTTGATAGGTGGACGATTCTACAAACAAAAATGAAGGGATATTGTTCCAACTAACAGATTATGTTTTCATAATTGAATGCAAGCTTCATTCGAGTATTTAATCATAATCAACTCGGATTTGAGATTCCAATGCTCGTTCCATCAACCGTTCTGACACCTATTTCGGTACTTCCATGAATGAATATTTCAGCACTTGATCTAACATTGAGAGCACAACATAATCCTTGGTTAGCATATCCATGGGCCTTTTTGGGAAAACACAAAACATGGGTTTCTTGCACATTGGAACCCTCTTGCTTTGGGTCCTATTGCATTTTATTTCAGACAGTTAAACCAACCCCTAGATTCGCGGTCATAGACGCTCTGGTTGTTGTAACAAAGCTGCCTGTAATTAACGATTTTACTATTTTGAGGAGTATCGACCCTTTCAAGGGTCAACACTCTTGGAAATGATGTAAACCAATATATATATGGCTAGCCAAAACATCAAGGATAGATACTCTGCTAAAAACCCTTGATATTGTCATTGTTTTTGTGAACTTGTAATTCTAATACAATCTGTTTCTGGCTCGATGCATTCCTAGCTTGTGATTATTCTGTGAATTAAAAAACTCCAAAACTACTTGGGGGGGGGGCACCAATAGTCTGTGTGCTTCGTTGTGTTTTGTTTTGTGCTCATTTCTGTATTTTTCACTTGAATATAAGCTACCCTATGTATCTTTTGTTTTAAATTATCAGTATGCAGATTGTTTATGAAACAAATTATGCATATATATATGTTGCTAAACTGTTGTTTTTAAGTTGCTAACATTGTCATTTTAAATTCTCAGTTTGTAGATTGTTGGTGAAATGAATTCAATTGTGCATATTTATATGATGCTATATCTTTTTTTGTAAGTTAGTTGTAGATTGTTCTGTGTGAAAGAAATCTAGACTGTGCATGTTGCTAAAATGTTGTTTATAAATTATTAAAATCGTGAATATTTTGTAAGCACAGATTGATAAAGTTAAACACTGTCAAATAATTATGATGTATACCATTCCTTTGATTCCTTTTCTTTGCTAGAATGTTATGTGATTGAGAATTACACTATAAAAATTCCCATTGTAAAATTGATTTGGTAATTGGCTTGAATACTTGAGATTGGTTAAAAGTATGTTTTTTGGAACATTTGCATTTTTTTTTCAATGGTGATGTTCTTAGTAAATAGTAAATTTTGTATTTTGTATTTTAAATGTTGTCACTGTTAATATATTTTATTTTCTTGCATTCAAGGGATGGATTTTCAATATAGGAATGATTAGTTGTAAATTCATTTGCTTTAAGATAATTTAGTTTAGTTTAGCTTAGTTTTACTTCCCACACATTGAATTCTCGTACTTAAATTTCTTGTGCTTTAATTTTTGTATAGCTTCAATTACCAACAGATAGATTTAAGGCTTAACTCGTAAGATGTGTCCTCCCCATAATGAGATTATTCCCTAGGTATTGAGCTATCTCAATTTTCTTTTTTTATTTATTGAATTTAAATATGTTGTCAACTTTAGATTAGATTAGAGTGGGCTTCACTCCTATACATACATTGTCGATGCCTCTAAGCCTACGATCCATGGGTTGACAATTTAATGTTGAAATAGATAGTATATATTTGACTCGACATATATACAAGGAGATAAATTGTAGAGGAAAAAGTAAAAAGAAAGAGAAGCTAATGAAGCAGAAGTTGCTACTCAAAAGAAGAAACAAAAAAAGGCAAAGAAAAAATCAAAATCACTAAGCCACAAAAGTCGACCATTAACTTAACACATGAATCACGACTAGTTGACCCAATGCCCATTGTACAAGAACATTTATCACAATCGATTACCCCTCATTAGATGACTACCCTAACACAACTAACCTAGTCAACTTGATCACATACACAACAAAAAATGGAACAACAACAAACTAATCAACCAAAGGGACAAGAAGAACAACAAACTCATAAGTCGAAGAGACAATAACATCAACTAAATGAGCATTTGAAAGTACAAGAGCAAGAAAAAATTGATCCATCTGATATTCCACCACCATCCACCTCAAAATTTACAACACTGATCCAATCATCTTCAGTGAGACCTTCATCTCAATTTCTCGTATCAACCCCAAAGACAACATCTCGACAAAATAAGTCAAAAGGGAACGTAAAAGGAACAAAGAAAAAGAAAAATAAACTAAAGGTATTCAAGGAATTTCAACCAAAGGAAGGATTTTAATCTTTACCTAAGGTAATGTTTGACCCATATACCACATATGATACCAAAATGATGAAATTATACCATGAATTTAGCAAATAAATTATTATAGATAGAGAGCATCACTTAAGGGCACAATCGTGCTAGTAACAAGAAAGGACAAAGAATAAAGTACAAGGAAACAATGAATGTCGATAGTCTAGGATAATCTTGACATGATCATTGAAAAATCATCAATAGATTGAATCAACTACATGAAACTGTTAATCCACAATCTCGTTGACAAAAATCAATAGCTATAATAGGAGAATAGCAGGCTCAAAGTTGACCAAACAACAACCATCCTTCAAAAATAACATGAAAATTTTGTATAGACTAAGGAAATTCTAGAATAAGTAATTACTCATGATTCCAACATGAATGTTTTCCTTACCAATTGTCTGATGTAATCTTCCAATACATGTAGCACATTCAAATTTCAACAAGCCATTGTTGAAGATACTAGCCTAAGTAAGTACAAGAATGTAAATGTATAACTATATAAGTGAAATTAACAAATGATTAGTTGGAGTAGGTAAAATCACTGCAACCATTTATCTATTGTGTGAATAATCATGATATGGTGTAAGAAGTTAGTTTGTTAACCTTACCACATATATCTCTTGAGTACTGTGTGTTCTTATTGTTCTTGTTGCATTGTAGTCTCTTCTTGAATGCATGTGTGTAATCTAGAATATTACAACATTGATGCCATTGCCTCTTGGATTCAGTTTGGGTAACAGTAGCAATAAATGGGGGTGGTTCAAACCTAAAATAGATGTAGAAATAAATAATATAAAGAAGACTTGCAATCTATAAGATACATATGGAATATTTTTTCGAGGATATTCACATGGAAAGAGAAGCCTACAAATAAAAATGAGATGGTTTGGAATATGCTTATGATGTTGTAAATTTATCAATTTTTCTGTGTAGGGATTGGTATTTCAAATAAATCACTGAATTACATACCATGCCTTAATTTGAACTTAGAGTGCATGGGAACAAGAAGAATGTGTGTAGAGAATTTCATATCTGAAGGATGGAGGAATTAGTTATTACAAAACTAGGTTTCAAGAAAATGTGCATGCTATCCTGTATGTTGATATTCCTGTGTGATAAATTGATCCTACCTAACAAAATGAGAAGGAGAGAAGATAATACAGAGAAGAAAAAAATGAGGAACAATAATGGGTAGAGCACATAGCGCCAAGTGAATTTCATTAAGGGAAAAGAGTTGAGCTAAATAAGTTCCAACAAATCAAGAAGATAAAGAACTTGAAAGGAATCCTAACGGACTTGTACAACTGGCGGTGTGCAGTTACTACTACGTTGAGGTTTACAACTAATTCTCCCTCTTAAACTCAACATTGGAAGTTTATAACTAGAACTCCCTCTTAAAATAAAACTTTTACAGACATCAACACTGATAAAGCCTAAGTGTTGCATTTGGAAATAAAAAATGGATTTTAACAAAAATATAAAAGGAATTCAGAAATGAAAATTTCTTGTTGGTCTATGTCTCAACTAGGATTAGAATATGTAACAAAAAAACTAGACTTCAAATTTTTACTTGAGATGGGCTTTTTTTTTTCTTTCTCTTCTTCCAAACTCTGTATTGTTCTAATCTGGTATTTTTTTCATTTTGGCATTGATACTGAATGCTTCGTGATTTTCCTTTTGTCTTTATCACTGTAACTTCATATTCAGAATTTGATCAGGCTTCTTATGCATGTTTCTTTCATCTTCTTCTGCAACAAATTTGTCTTTGACAGTGGGATGATGCCACCATTGGAAACTATCATCAATGCCCTTCATAGCTTGGGCTACACAGTCAATGGACTACTTCCACATTAACTCAGAATAAAATTGGATTTCTTCAAAACTCCATTGCATGAAAATGGTTTCAAACTGGTCTTCATTGAAATCCTCATACATGTCTTCATCTTCTTCTTTTGGCTGCTCACCTGCATACTCAAACAACTTGACAATCTGATATAAAAAATTATAACATGAACCATATTGGTTCTCTTCTTTTTGTTCTTTCTGAGAAAAGTTACCATCATCATCATCATATATTGACTGTTCAATCCATTTCAAATCTGCATCAAAATTATCTTCTTCTTCAGCTGCTTCATTGGAAGCCATAAGTGTAGTGGCTTGAATTCTTCTGTCATCAAACCTTATTTCAAGCACTGATTTTACAGTCAGCAAATCATCCACTTGGTTCTTAATTCCAAGTAGGATTCCTCCTCCATATGTCAATTCATCAATTTTCTTCTTCTCTACCATTATTTAAAGGCACTCATCATCAGAAAGATTATCATCATCAAATTCAATTTCAATATTTCTTACCTCTATTTCAAAGAGGCCAATTTATGTACAATGTTCATCAAATATCATTGATATTGATCCTTTGTTGTCATCAACAAACACTATTTGAATCAGTTCATCAATGTTGGTTGTTGTATTGATAGTTTCACCATCAATTTCTACAATTTTCTCATGCTCTACTTCACACATAGATTCACCTTCTTTATGTTCCTATGGTAGCTCTGCTTCACACACATATGCTCCTTCATTATGTTCCTCTGGTAGCTATGCTTCACACACATATGCTCCTTCATTATGTTCCTCTGGTAGCTCTGCTTCACAAACAAACTCTCCTTCATTTTCTTCTAGTAGC
Organism: Picea abies; assembly: GCA_900067695.1. NCBI lineage: Eukaryota > Viridiplantae > Streptophyta > Pinopsida > Pinales > Pinaceae > Picea > Picea abies. The sequence goes on along the minus strand of CBVK0100543790.1, from coordinate 7,959 downwards.
GCTACTTCAGACACAAATGCTTCTTCTAGAGTGGAAACATTCGATAAATTGTTTCTCCCTCTTTCATTGTACTCTTTTTCCAGAATACTCCAAAATTCTTTCAAAGATGCCACTATTACAACCTTGTGCAACATACTATCATCCAAGTCTTGTTGGATGACCTACAATGCTAATGAATCCCTTTCATGATCATGTATATTATGATAACAATCTATAAGACACAAATAATCATTCATTCTAACAAACCAAAATTCAAAATTCTTACCATTATATTGTGGCAGTAATGGTAGATTCATGCTCATGTTTCTCCAAATATCATCAATTTTCCTTTGATCTGCTTCTTGTGGGAGATCCTCAGGTACAACTGGAACCTCTTCATTTATATTTGCAAAATATTCTTCCATTTATTTGTTGTTCTCTTTCTAGATCTGTCTAATATCTCTTATCGACTTCTTGAGTTGTCTTTGTTGACCCATGATAGCATTTCTTGGTTGTTCATTCACCAATTCGATCACACTTGTGGATCGACTATTCTATCTCTGTTCATTCACCAATTCGATCACACTTGTGGATCGACTATTCTATCTCATCACATTGATACTTCTTGATGCAAATATATAGGTTCTCTTCCTATTTCCTGTGGGTAAATATAGGTCTACAAAATCCTCGGTGTGAATTTGGGCCAAAAAACACAAGGTAAACCACTTCTTTAGCTTTGATCTGGCTAGATATAACTATTTGAGCACAACATCTATAGATTCAGATCTCTGAGATCTGTTCTTTAGCAATTGTAGCCCCTATAATGACATAATTTGGGCTAACTAAGTTTACTCGAGAGACAAAAAAAAATTGAAGATCAACTTCTCATGTGACTGGGGGTTGAAAACTAGGCGCTCTGAGCCTTCGGGCTTCAGGCGTTTCGACGTGTGAAGGTCTCAGTTCCTTCGAATATCTGAATGGATGAATAAATGAATTGCTACAAAGATCAATGGTCCTCATTGATTTGAGATCAACATTCCATAGTTACTTTAGAAATCCATGCCTTCTGGCCTTTGGGGCCCCAAGCGATATTCCTTTCTTACCTTGCAATCCTCCGAACTCATGAACCTTCGAACAATGGGAAGAGATCGAAGATCTCAATTACCCATCGATATCTATGACTCATAATTACTTTAGGACTTCGGGCTTCATAGATCTTTCACTTCTCACAATCACAATACGTGTGAAGTGTTGAAGTGGTGAACTACCTAGGGAGAGGTAAATCGAACGATCCTTAATCCTATGCAAATGAATGACCAAGATATTCTTCAGAACTCCAGCATTCAGGAGTTTTCTTCTGCTAATACGTGCAATCCTCCAGAGTGTCAAATCTCTAAAGTGTGAGATAAGACTCCATGTGTCCTCTTGATTGAACGACTGAGATTTACTTCTACCTTCAGGGATTTGAAAGTTCTAGAAACAATGCACTCTGTTTTCTCTAAGACTCGAACTATCAAAGTGGAATATCCTTTTTCCATGTGTCTTCATCAATGGATGGTCTAGATAAAATTCAGGAGACAACCCTTGCAAGAAGTTCACTATGTCTTCTCTACATGTGACCGAGAGTTGTGACCTCGGATTAACCTTTGGGCATTTACCTTGAAGGCCACAATTTATTGCGGAAAATCAACTCTCTCACTCTTTAATTTCCTTCTTGATCTCCACAATGTGAAGGTGATTGTCTGTAGTGTGATCGATATTCACCATTGAGCTGTTGATCTAGAAATATTAACGATCCTGAGGGATTGCAGAGTCACAACTTGCTCACGCTTTAATTTCCTTCCCAATCTCCACAATGGCTCCCCACTGTTGATCTTTCTTCAATGAAATATAACGATCGTGACTTAATATTTTCTTGATATAATGGCTTATATTGCTCTTTCTTAGATCTAATGGCTGAAAAAAACATTCACCTCTTCTATGTGCTCCTCATCCTTTCTGATCTTAATTAATGGCTCATATCTTTTCCCATGATTGATCTTACAATTGATGTATCTTCTCATTTTATTCTTCTTTCAAATTCCTCAAAAAGAAGGGATTCCATGAATATTTAAACACTTTGTCCTTTTGCAACACTGCTTCCTCATGCTTTGTTGTCTCCAACAATCTTTTGAGCGTACTGTAGACTGTGGATTGGTATCTATGCTTCTGTGAAGAATCTTGTGTCACGTTCTCTCATCTGTGAGACAATATTCTTGGTTCTCTTCCTCTTCTGATCGAACTTCTCTCCATGCTATGTGAAGAATCTTGTGTCCCTTTCTCTCGTTTGTGAGACAATATTCTCTATGCTCTTCCTCTTGTGATCAGGCTACTCTCCAGGCTCTGTGAAGAGGCTTACATCCTAAGCTATGATACCATGACAAAATGAGAAGGAGAGAATATAACACAGAGAAGACAAAATTGAGGAACAAGAATGAGAAAAGAACATAGCACTGAGTGCATTTCATTAAGAGAAAATATTTGAGAAAAATAATCTCCAACAAATCAAGAAGATCAAGAACTTAACAAGAATCCTAACGGACTTGTACAACTTGTAGTGTATAGTCACTACTACATTGAGATTTACAACTAACACTACCTAGAAATTTTTCCATCATTAGAGTATGTGCCTTAGTGTCTTATACATGCCTTGATACTAATGATATTGTCTAGTTGATGGATATCTAGGGGATATATGCATGGGGTGATTATAGATTGTATTTCCTCTACATTGTTGATTGTAGATTTATTTGATGATATGCGAAGAATCTGAACCATGCTAGTTACTTTATGCAAATTATCACTATTTGATTGGCATAATTATGAAGAAATTCACCATGCATAGGCTGGATGAGATCATCGATTCTCGTGCAAAAGATTTGTAGCACCCACAAGCATGGAACAACATCATGTGTAAAACATTTGGCATAGACTATTAAATGTGATGGATTTTTAAAAATTCATTTGTTATTTATCTATTGATATCATTCACTAAATATGACTGTAAAAGTATGTGTTGCAGTCAAGGTGACCCATCAATTTTTATTTTTTTTTGTTGAAGAAGGAAGCCACATTTTTTAAGCTATGACAATAAATCCTAAATTATGATTCTCCTAAATTAGTAACAAGGAGAGGGTAACATGGATGTTTTTCCAATGAAAAAATTGCAGATTTCCCACCTAGAATCTCTTGGAAAACATCAAATTAGACAAGAGTATATTTCTTGGTATCCAATAGATCATTTATCTAAAATATCACAACATCTCCTACATCTACATATCACGTTTCCAGATCTTGAAAAGATTTTGATTTTTATTCTTTATCATAGATTAATTAAACATTCAAAATGATGAGAAGATGTGATCTCAGATAAATGAAGGTAAGAATATTATTGATTGATGAAGTTCATGATGGATCAAAAGAATAGCTCTCCAAATTCACCATTGTGAAAGTTTTGAATTTTTATCATGGTCAATTACATTAACCAAGGTACATGAGTAAAGTTATCCTAATTGATCAACATGAAGTTTGCACAAAATTTTCTTAAATCAAATAATTGGGAACCATTCTGGATGCCCATCCAAGTCATGAAGACAAAAAAGATATCCCTCTTTAATGTTGATGTAATGCATTCATAAGTCAATATGGATGCTTTGGTCGTTTCTCATAAAATTTAAGTTCTTCTAATGTGATAAAAGAGTCAGTGAATTCCATTGTTAAAGATTTTGACAAAGTTGGTCTTGAGCAGTCCACAAAGTTAAATAATAAGGTTATGTAAGTTTTGGATTATTTTAAGAGATTGGTTTGTCAAGCATACACATCAAAATAGATGCAATTCCACATGTGGGATATTTTATGAAAAATATTGTAATGATCCGTGGAATCATATGAAAAAAGGGAGTTACATGAAGGATGGTAATTCAAGTCTTAGTAGTCCAAAAAAATTAGAAAGAAAATGTTGTGAGTTGATTGCGTCATATTTATTGTAAAATTTGAGTTGAAAGTTGAGTCAAGAGAAAGGGGGAGGGGGTTAAATATGATTCTTCAAGACAAGAAATTCTCTCCACCAATGTAATGTAATTAACTGCTTAGCTGACAAGATCAATTCCTTGCTAACATCATTCGATTCCTAGTTGACAACATGAAGTAAAGCCCTCTGTAGGAATTTGTTTTGTATTTGAGTCTTACTCATAGTTAGAGAGTCATGTTAGAGTTTAACCATAGAGTCACAACATAGTCAAGTCATGATCATGTGAGTTTTAGTTAAGTCATAGAGAGTCATCCTTCATGTGATGAAAAATGTAGATTCCAATAAATTGCTAGAGACATAAAAGAATAAAGAAGCCATGATTGACAATAGTATAAGATAAGAAGACAAAGTTACAGAGACCTAATGAAATCATCCAAGATTGAACAAGAAAAAAAATATGTCTATATTGAGAAACAAAGTAAGGAGTTTGATGAGTAGTAGAGAAAATTTCAATCGAGAAATGATTGTGATGTCCCCATTTATGGATTTTGTTTCTTTGTAGTTGGAGGTGACCTTAGGGGTTTATGATAGCCTGACCAGAGGGTTAAATGGAGGTTAACAGTGCACTCGGATGGGTTTATGGAATTATATGAGGCCCATCCTAGCCCATTTACCATATTTCATCATTGGGATCATTTCCACACAGTTCATTCTTGGTTCCGTGGCATTCTGACGACTCCTGTAATTTGGGTTATTATTGAGCATAATTTGATTAAATGCACTAATGGTGTTATTCAGATAATATTATCTGATTGAATACCTTGGTGTAATAGCTCATTGGAATCAAGACGAAAATACCTAAAGGTTGGGATGATCAGAAAGGGGCTTCCAACATCCAAAAATGTCTTAAATCCAATTAATCACTTTCTAACATTAAAAAGGTACTTAATTAATTGATTATTTAATGTCATCGGACTGGGAAATTAATCTGTTTATAAAAAGTGACATTGAGCAATTGGAAAAAAAGGTGCCTAAGTGACTATTGAATTAATAAAGTCACTTTAACTTATTAAAAAGGTGCCTAAGTGACTATTGAATTAATAAAGTCACTTTAACTTATTACAAAGGTAAAAAGGTCACAAAAGGGTCAAGGGGAAAATAAAAGGAGAATGAGGGGCATCCTCTCTCATTATTCAATTGTTATTTTCTAAAAACAAAATTGAGAGAGATCTTGTGGATTTGGATCTAGGGATGAAAAACCCTAGAGGATTTTGATATTGGGTTATGTGGTGAAACTATCCACCCTAGCCGATCGAAGAGGAGGGATCATTCATATTTCTTCATTATGCTTAACTATGGCTATGTACTTTCACCATTTGTAAATTGGGTTACATTTGTTGGGTCAATTTGTTCTTGAGTAGGGAGAGCTTGGCCTTGGAAACATTTTTGGGTTTTGTGGGTAGCATATTCTTAAGTATGGGGCTGAGTTCATATAAGTTGGGCTGCCATTTTCATTGCTAGGAGAGTATATCTTTGTTGGGGATGAAATACATTGTTGAAGGGCCAATTTCTATTAGTGAAGGGTGCATTCTTGGGAGCTGGGATGAGTCCCTTCTGGGTAGACTGCTATAGCTAGAAGAGGAACTGATTTGCTCACTGTGTGAGTTGATTTACCTTGCAGCAGAACCATGTCATCTAATGGATATTACTTGCTAATAGTGTTGGACATATTTTCTTGTGGGAATGATATTATTATCACTGTTACCACTTATTTGTTCAATTTTCCACTCTATTGTTGCATATAACTACATCTACAGGCTTGTTCTTATCAAGATGGGTCATTGAATCCTATTTACACCTACAATCCCATTTATATTATCATTTTGTAAAGGCAACATACTGAAATACAACCCATGTTCTACATTTTATTGCTATACTATTTGTTGGATTTTTTCTAATGCACTTCTAAGGTTTTTTTCCATCTTGTAATAGGTTAGAGAAATTATAAACACATGTTTGTTTAAGGATATTCATATGTTGTTAATGGTGTATTTGTGAGTTATATTTTTTTTATATAGTTTTGTCTTATGATTTTATATGCAATGTGTATACATCTCTTGACATCCCACCCTCATTATCCACTGAAAACACAATGAAAATAACCACCAACAAATATCACAAATCAAATAACAACAGTCAAAGAGTTTGTATAGTGAGGATTGGGTAGAAAGATAAATAGTTTGATGAAATGTCTAACCCATAAATTCATTAGAACATTACAACAATAGAAAAAATTTAATTACTACAATAGGAGGGATATTATAGCATATAGGCACTAACATTGAGAGCTTGACTAAAATATTGAGTATTGATCAAGATTTTTTTGCAATATTTGATTAAGCATTGGGTTAGATCACTTGCAAGGTGTATTGATTATGAAATTATCAGTACAATGACATTACAAGAGAAGAACATATTTAATAAATACAAATTATATGAAAAAAACACACACACAAACATATTAACAGAGAATATCATGACATGTGAACAATTGAATCGATTCATCCCCATGGTATAAGAGTTACAGAATAGTTCCCTAGGTTGTGACTTTGAATACCAGAAAGAAATGAAATGGTAGGTTGGATGAAACATGTTTCTCCACCATGCATTGTTGTGCAGGGTGCAAGATGAGCACATGATGGTATAACCACTGCCCCATAGGCACCATGGTGTAACAATAGGGAGGTCCATTGGTGGGTAGGTTAGTTGAGCATTGAAGATTCATTAATTTCACTTGCACCTCCCAGATCAAAGATGGAGGCTAAGGAGTAACAAGTCACAATATAACCTTTTATACATTTATATTGATATACAACAGGTGGCTATTGTAGTTGATTTACCTATGAAGACTGGTATGCATGGTTGATGTAGATACCTTGGTAGGAGCAAATACCCAAGATGTTGTTGCATAGATTCTTCAAGATGAAGAAAGGTTTTGAGGGTGGGGTAGATGTTTAGAGAACTTTTGGGCCATGTAAATGTCATCATATATTATATTAATATATTGTCCTAAGTAAGTACAAGAATATAAATATATAATGTACAAGAGAACTTAACAAATGATTATTTGGAGCGGGTACAACCACTTCAAACATCTCTCTATTGTATAAACACTCATGAAGATGGAATAAGAAATAATTTGGTTAAGCTTACCATAAATATCTCTTGAGTATTGTGTGTGTTCTTAATGTTATTTCATCTATGTATTTTTTTCTTGAATGCATGTGTGTAATCTATAAGATTACAACAATATCCTTCTCTAAACCTATAGTTTGTTGATTTTTAGCCATCTATTCTTCTTCACCATTTGATATCCATTAATAAAATGATTTACATCCTTTCAGTTTTTTTTTTTTTTTCCAATTTTTACTTTGAATATAAGATTATTCTTGAGCACATGACTTCTAGAAATGTGTTCTTGCTGAAAAAATTGGAAATGTATTCCCATATTTTCGTAATTCAATTCTTGCATCCACCTTTATCCTTTCCTTTGAATTATAAGCTTATTTAGTAATTCCTTATTAATTTCCATCTCCACATAGATATGTGCACATGTAAAAAGAGATATATTAATCCAATCTATATATATTTTTAAATATCTCCCCAAGATAACCTTGATTTCTTCAAAATTTGTTCAATCCCAAAAGTATATTGACAGATTTAAGAGGTGAACACAAATGTACATTTTGACAATAGACATATTACATGGGTTAAATTCTTGGAATCATGGTGTATCAAAATGACCCACTCTTCTCCATAATATGTTCATGTTATTGCAGTGGTTGAGCACTTAAATGATGCAATTTCCTTCAAATAGTATACTTATAGATAATAGTACGTTCTTGTGCATTGTTATTTTTCAAAATTTTAATATATCTATATATCTCTATATATATATATATATATATATA